>CAUYPK010064459.1:0-13013 GCA_963574355.1 Loris lydekkerianus
ATTTCTTCAAGGGTTTTCCCTGCACTCTCTTCTAGTATTTTTATAGTTTCATGTCTTAAGTTTAAATCTTTAATCCTATCTTAGTTAATGGTGAAACGTGTGGGTCCAGTTTCAGTCTTCTACAGGTTGCCAGCCAGTTCACCCAGCACCATTTGTTAAATAGGGAATCTTTTCCCCACTGAATGTTTTTAATTGGCTTGTCTAAGATCAAATAATGGTAAGTAGCTGGGTTAATCTCTTGGTTCTCTATTTTGTTCCATACCTCTACCTCTCTATTTTTGTGCCATTACCCTGCTGTTTTGATCACTATCGATTTATAGTATAGTCTGAGGTCTGCTGGTGTGATTCCTCCTGCTTTGTTTTTATTTCTGAGTAATGTCTTGGCTATTGGAGGTTTTTTCTGATTCCATATAAAATGAAGTATGATTTTTCAAGATATTTGAAGTATGACAGTGGAGCTTTAATAGGAATTGTATTAAAATTGTATATTGCTTTGGGTAGTATAGACATTTTAACAATGTTGATTCTTCCCAGCCATGAGCATGGTATGTTTTTCCATTTGTTAACATTTTTCAGCTATTTCTTTTCTTAGAGTTTTATAGTTCTCTTCATAGAGATCTTTCACGTCCTTTGTTAGATTAAACTCCCAAATATTTCATCTTCTTTGGCACTACTGTGAATGGAAGAGAGTCCTTAACTGTTTTTTCAGCTTGGCTATTGTTGGTATATATAAAGGCTACCGATTTATGAATGCTGATTTTGTAACCTGAGATACTGCTGTATTCCTTGATCACTACTAAGAGTTTTGTAGTAGAATCCCTGGTGTTTTCCAGATATACAATCATATCATCTGCAAAGAACGAAAGTTTGATGTCTTCTTACCCTGTATGGATACCCTTGATCGATACCCTTGATGGATACCCTTTTCTTCCCTAATTGCGATGGCTAAAACTTCCATTACAATGTTAAAGAACAGTGGAGACAATGGGCAGCCTTGCCTGGTTTCTGATCTAAGTTGAAATGAGTTCAATTTAATTCCATTCAAATATGACTTGCTCCAGTGCTCCGTGAAGTCAAGAGGACCCACCCAGGAAATAGATTAGTCTGGGAAGGTTGATGCCTCCTTCCCCACCTTGCATCTCTGTCACACCCAGTCACTGATGGCCCTGCAGGGCTGTGACCCAGTTGCCTCCAATGAGTAGATACTCCAAGGGTTTGCACAAGCGAATCTATATCTTCTCAGCCAGGCTGCTGCTCTCTGGCTCTATCCAGCAGGGGGAGGTGAGGCCTGACAACCTCAGGTGCTTAATGGAGGCTGCCGGTGTTTACTCAATTCCAGCCCTGCTCCTGATTGCTGTCACTGACAGAACATATCAACTTTGTGTGAATTTTTTTCTGTCCCTGCTAAATTCCCCTGCAGAAGACAAGCTGTTTTGTGGTCCCAGAACCTGTGCCTCAGGCCCTGTCTTTGCTTCTGCAGGTTTATATTTGCAGCCCGGTTAGCTATCATTTCTAGCTTCCTGCCTTCCTTTGTCTATAGGCTGACGATCCCCTGAGGACCGGGTGTGTCTTATGCCTAGTAAAGTGGTCCTCTGGGTCAGCCCCATCCTAGGAATTTTCTGGCTCCGCACGTGCATTTTCTAGTCCCTGCACTCCACCCAGGCCTGTACCACCTGTGGCAAACCCTTTACTCACGGGGCCTGCGTTTCATTCCAAGATCTGTTCCAAGGTGGTTGCCACCTGAGAGGATTACCAGCCTACTCTGGTTGCCCAGGGAGACAGGGGGTGTAGTTTCAGAATATCAGGGCATGAGCCCTATTACTGCCAAGAACAGCTGCTGTTTTGCTCCTCGGGGCACCGCCTCTCTGGCGTAGTTCCCTCACAGCCGACCATCCTTTCTTTACTCCTGTGCCGCAGAACCAGCACTGACCAGCTGCAGTCCAAGCCCTGTCCATAACCCTCAAGAAATCACCCAAGAATCTGGACTCCTGGGGGATAGTTCTCCAGATCTCAGAATGAGAGTGGAGGGCAGTGCTGGGAGCTCAGAATTGCGGGTATAGAATATATACAGTTTTATACAGTTTTACGCTCTGCAGGAGAACTCCGTGGCACCCTGGTAGGGTACGTAGGTCCAGTTTTTAGAGGGCCTCTCCTGTGAGTGTAGTGAGTGTAGTGGGAGGACCTTTGACCTCTGCTTGTTTGTTTGTGGGGCACTCCGAGCCATTCTCATGGGGGAGGAGACTCCTGTCCACTTGGTGATGGATTTTGTACCTTTTGTTTGTATCCTTGGGGTCGCAGCTCGCCTCAGCGGGGTTGATGTGCATTCTTCAACCCTGTCTCTTGGTGCAGTTCTAATCCACCATGTTACTTGCTAAATTTATGTCCTTTAACTCTCCTTCTGAATGGGAGCCTCTGTGGAAAGCTGGCTTCAGTCAGTCATCTTGTCTCTGCCCCCCCTAGTAAGTCCAAGAATGTATATTCTTTGTCTTTGGGATGGAGTGTTCTATATGCATTTATCAAGCACAGTTGTTCTATGGTCTCTTTTAAGTCCCTTATATCTTTGTTTATTTTCTGCTTAAAGGATCTGTCCAGCTCTGTAAGAGGAGTGTTAAAGTCCCTTGGTATTATGGTATTATCAGATATCATATTGCTCAGACTGAGTAAGGTCTGTTTCAAGAATCTGGGCGCATTTAAATTGGGTGCATAAATATTTAGAATTGTAACGTCTTCTTGTTGTATTTTTCCCTTAACCAATATAACGTGACCATCTTTGTCTTTTTTGACTTTAGTTGTTTTAAATCCACATGTATCTGAAAATAAGATTGCAACTCCTCTTTTCTTCTGAATTCCATTTGCCTGAAAAATTGTCTTCCAACCCTTAACTCGGAGTTTTAATTTGTCTTTTGAAGCCAGGTGTATTTCTTGCAGATAGCAAATGAAGGGCTTGTGTTTTTTAATCCAGTCAGCCAATCTGTGCCTCTTCAGTGGGGAATTCAAGCCATTAACATATATTGAGATAATTGATAAATGTGGTAGTGTTCTATTCATCTTATTTGTGAGAATCCATTGCTTAGTTTTATCTTTTGCATCAGTGTGGAAGTTGTGTTCTGTCCTTTAATTGCTGAGTTCTTACTTTGTTGTTGGTTCATTATGATGGTCAGTGTGTAGAACAGATTAAAGTACTTTCTGTAGAGCTGTTCTTATTGTGGCAAATTTCCTCAGTGTTTGTATATGGGTAAATGGTTTGATTTCTCTATTAATTTTAAAGCTTGCTTAGGAGGATGTAGAATTCTGGGGTGGAAATTGTTCTGTTTAAGCAAATTAAAGGTAGATGACCACTGTCTTCTTGTGTGGTAAGTTTCATTAGAGAAGTCTGTAGTCACCCTGATGTATTTGCCACTGTAGGTCAACTGACGCTTACTCCTGGCAGCCTTCAGAATCTTTTCTTTTGTTTTGACTTTGGACAGGTTCATCACAATGTGTCTTGGAGAAGCTTGATTAGATTTGAGGTGACCTGGGGTCTGATATTTCTCTGAAAGGAGTGTGTCAGAATCTTTGGTGATATTTGGGAAATTTTCATTTATAATATTCTCTAGTATGGCTTACATTGCCCTGGGGCACTCTTCTTCCCCTTCTGGAATACCTGTAACTTGTATGTTTGAACACTTCATAAAGTCCCATAATTCTGTCAGTGAATGTTCTGTTTTCTCTCTCTTCTCTTCTGCCTCTTTATCTGAGTTATCTCAAGAGCTTTGTCCTCTACCTGTGAAATTCTTTTTTTCTACATGGTCTAATCTGTTGTTGATACTTTCTATTGCATCTTTAAGTCCCCTAATTGAATGCTTCAGTTCCTGTAGCTCTGCTGTATCCTTTCTATATTCTTCATGTCATTCATCTCTTATTTGATTCTGCTTTTGGATTTCCTATTGGTTATTTTCCACTTTACCAGTAGTTTCCTTCATTGTTTCCATCATTTCCTTTATTGTTTTCATCATGTGTATTCTAAATTCCCTTTGTGTCATTTCTATCATTTCTTTATAGGTGGAATCCTCTGCAGTAGCTACCTCATGATCCCTTGGGGGGGGTGGGGGGGGGTTGTTCTGGACGGGGTTTTCATGTGGCCAGGATTTTTCTGCTGATTCTGTCTCATGAGTGATTTCTTTTATCTGTTTCCTTGCCCTAATTTTCCTTTCACTTCCTCTTGCTCTTTCAGTTGCTGTGCCTCTGGGCCAGGGTTTCCATGAATCCTTTTGGTACAGGACCAGAAGGATGAGGAGGTTTAAGAGCAAGAAGGGAAAAAAGAGAAAAAGAATAAAAAAGAGAGAGAGACGAAAAAAGAGAAAAGACAGTTGGTGGGTAAAAGGGAATATTGACAAAAAGAAGAGGGGCACAGAAAGAGGGAGATAGAATAATATATGTGTAGAGTAGGGCACTTTGACCTAACCTTCTCTAGGGGTGCCCGGTTATGGGGTCAGCAGCTCTTTGCTAGCTTGTTCGGAAGCAGTACCCCACCTCCATCAAGTAGAGAGGAAAGACAAAAATGCCATAAATCAAAACAAGCAAACAGAAAACTTTACAGGATAAAATTAGGGGGGAAAACCAAATAATAGTGGTAGAAACACTAGCAAAATGAAGTTCTAATTGTTGAAAAAGGCAACAATGGGAAATTATATTTAACCTAGAAAAATGAGGAAAGAAAAGAAAAATAAAAAGAAAAGAAAAAATCTATAGGGAAAACCTTGGTTGACATTAAAAAACAAAACAATAAAAACCATAAAAAGAAAGAAAGAAAAGAAAGACCCCAAAACAAAGCAGTATCTATATGTTGCTGAATATTGTCTGGGCAATAGATGATCTTCTGGGGTGTGAGATGTTAATCACAATGCTCATACACCTGTAGGAGATGGAGACTGGACGCCTCTACTTATTCCTCAAACCCCGCAGGGTGAAGTGCCTAAAGTACAGACCCTAAATCTCTCCTTAGCCCATGTGAAAGGCACTTTAAACTGCAAAACGTGGCTAAGTAGAAGCTTTCCGAGGAAAGTGCTTGTCGCTTGGATCATTCCTGAAGTGGCTATCCACTTAACCAGTGTACAAAACCGATCTCGCTTATGCCCCTGAGGGCTACGGCAGCAAGGCCTCTTAGTCCCCGCCTTTAGGCTGTTCAGTCATTAGATTACTAGCTCCCACCTGATCCTTGCTCTGCAACCCTGAGGGTGGAACTTGCCGGGACACTTCTCCCACAATGGCTCTGCGTGGCTCATAACTGAACACTGTTAGCTCTGTATGCCTCAGTGGTTCAGTTTGGGGCCCTGGACAATGCTTAAAGTCCTCTGCAGTCTTGTCCATCTTCTCCCAAGGTAGTTCAACTGAGTGCCAAGTCCAAAAAAACCAAAGCAGCTCACAGGTAAGGCCTTTCCAGGTTGCAATCTCACTGCCGCTGTACTTACATCTGCCGGCGGGATTAGACCGAATAAACATATGCAACCACTTGCCAGTTTCTGCTGATTTTGTCCTCCTCTTGGGGTACAGAAGTCTCTCGCTAACTCCTGTGTCCTCAAAGGGATTTTTATGGGCAGATCACACCAGCCAGAGATGACTAGAGTCTCATCTCCCCAGACTCACCTTGCCCAGTTGCAAGGAAGCTGTTACTCGGTGGCCATCTTGCTGAGTCTCCTGAAGTACAGGTTCTTTTTTTTTTTTTTTTTTAACTTTTTTTTTAATAATTGAAGAAATTTGCATTTGTTTTTTGTTTGTATATTTGTTTATTTTTGGGGTTTTTTTGTAGTTTTTGGCCAGGGCTGGATTTGAACCTGCCACCTCTGGCATATGGGGCCCACGCCCTACTCCTTTGAGCCACAGGCACCACCCTTTGAACTATTGGTTCCTAACTTGAAATTTATTCTTCTTTCCACCATACTGTATTTCCTCTAAATGTGACCCTTACCTCTCCCAACATTTTTCCTCTTATGATAGTTTATTCATTCGTTCTTCATATCTTATAGGTGTGTTAACTATTCTGGTGATTTTCTGACAAGTCTTCAGCATTTAAATGGTATTTCTCTTCAAATACTTAATTTAAATGGTCAGCCACTTGGTGTCCAAAATATCTGATAGGTGAAACCATCAACCTAATTTTGTTACTTTGTTTCAATAAGTATTTATGATGTGGTCAGATAAATAGTCACAGAGTGAATATGTTATTTCCTTATTAACCTACATTTTAATTTTCTTATTTTAAAATTATATCTGAACATCCTTTTAAAGTTTTATTTTGAATTTTATTCACTTAGAAATGTTTTAATGAAAACCTTTTAAAATCTAAAAGTTTAGGGCAAATGACAATTCATCATCATTCTCAGGATGTAATTAGACTGGCTGCTATTCGAGAGGAAACTTGGTGAACAAATATAGCAATGACATTTCATATAATATTTTTCTGAATTTCTGTTTTTTCTTTTGGTAGATTGAATCAGTTTTCAGAATGTGAAACTGAATATGTATGTGAAGTTGAAAATAAATGTTTAATGACTGACTTGTACTCTTGGATTATAGATTTCATTAAGTTGTCATAGGAACCAATGGATAGGATGATGAGAGAATTAGATAACTGTCAGTTAAGGGAGAAATGTTTACATGAGCCTTAAGACAAAATCAGAACTAAGGATTTCTGAATCTAAGATATTTTGCCTGAGTATCCTTTGATAAATCTGCTTAGGACTCATTATATTCATTGCTAGAATGAAGTGGTTTATCCATGCATGTCAGAATCATTTACAGAACTCCTATCATGCACCTTGAACTGGAGCATCCCATTCCAGTTCTAACCTTATTCAATTATATTCTCCTTCTGCTATCCTGTGGGCTGAAATGCCTTCTCCCAGTCCATTTTTAATTCCTCTTGGTGATAGTGTGCACTCCAGGCTGAGACTATTTTTTAGTTCTTTTTGCCTCCCCAAACTACAAAAGCTTTGAACTAAATGGCATTGGGGTAGTTTGTATAATTTTCTTTTGAAGCAGAGCTGGTGTGCCAACACATCTAAACAGACTCCCATTTGGCAACTTGTGTCAGCTGTTAAAGAATTAAATGAAAGAAAGATTCTCATACCCCAGCATTCTGGCATGTCCAAGCTGTGATATAAGCACAAGGCTCTTGATTACCTTTCTTAATGTAGATCTTCATCAGAACCACTTGTCAATTTTTCTTGAAACAAATTTTCAGGGACCAGGTAACATTAACAATGTGTCAGGTTAATTGCAAAGTAGCACATGCCTTATATCTCAAGGGGACAGCTGCTACTCAGCTCCAGCCAATTATTGCATGCCTGTGGACCCATCCAACATTGCCAAGTTTCTTAGGTTTTCAGAGATTTTTTTTGTGTGTGAAAATTTCTGATTTTTAAATGTGAATGACTAATGTGAATTTCCAAAAAGTACTCTGGGGCCAAAGCAAATCCTTCTGTAGACCAGATTGCAAGCTTGTAACCTCCTTGGGCCTCCCCTGTGTTCCACCTGCCACTACTGCCATTCTAACCCAGGCTGTGAAGACATTGAAGAGCTCTAGGGCTGTTAAGGGGTAAGATCAAAAGGAGGTAGGAACTTTTCATTTTACCTCTATGTATTATTTCAGTTACCTAACTTTTTAAAGGGAAGAAATGTTTCTTTATACATAAAAACCTATTTTCCTTACCTTTTTTTTTTTTTTTTTCGATCAAAAATACTTGAATGTCTCTGAATTAAACCTGGTTCCCAACCTAATAACTCCCAAGCTTATGAGTCAATTTTTGTGACTAATTCTAAGTTATACTTCTGTCAATCAAGAGAAACTTTTTTAAAGAGATGGGGTCTTATTATGTTTCCCAGGCTGGTCTCAAACTCCTGGCCTCAAGTAATGCTTCCACCTTAGTTTAACTGGGAAATCAGGCACACACCACCATGGCCAGTGTGGATGTTTTAAAAAAAGCAAACTTCAGGCTTACATCAGTCTATTTAACCTTAAAAGCATTGATTCCCATAATATTTTAGTTCATTTCCTCTGATGAAGGAGGACTTATTTGTAAATGAATTGGAGAAAAGGCAATAATAGAAAATTAAGGAAAGGGCATAGTTAAGGCAAGATTATTATAATATGAAAGCTACCTGAGAACATGCTATATTTATCATGGCTTTCAATACTATGTTTGCTCATATAAGTGTTTGCTTGCATATGGGTACTCTTTGTGGTTACATGAAAAGGTAAGTTTCCAGGCGGCACCTGTGGCTCAGTGGGTAGGGTGCCGGCCCCATATACCGAGGGTCGCAGGTTCAAACCCAGCCCCGGCCAAACTTCAACAAAATAATAGCCAGGCATTGTAGCAGGTGCCTGTAGTCCCAGCTACTCAGGAGGCTGAGGCAAGAGAATCACCTAAGCCCAAGAGCTGTAGTTTGCTGTGAGTTGTGATGCACTCTACCTAGGGCGATAAAGTGAGACTCTGTACCTACAAAAAAAAAAAAAAAGAAAGAAAGGGGGCAGCACTTGTGGCTCAAGGAATAGGGCCCTGGCCCCATATACCAGAGGTGGTGGGTTCAAACCTGGCCCCTGGCAAAAAAAAAAAAAACTGCAAAAGAAAAAAGAAAGAAAAGGTAGGTTTCCTTAAATTTCTATAGCTGTATGCAGTCCTGGGGAAGGAGTTTTTAAAGTGTCCCTTAAAGTTTCATTTGTAGGGAAGAAGGAGCTTGGAGTACTTATGATCAACTTAAGTAGAGAAGGTTTCTAAGTTAATAATATTATTTGTTGGGCAAAGTTTCTATCAGTCCTTTCATAGTTTTACCTGGTCATTAAAGTGTTTATTAGTGGCACAGTGGTTTATTTCTGTGCAAATATGAGTGTGTATATGTAAAACTTGAATAAGATAATTAATGTTTTTATTCTACTTCAAATTATATTTACCATTTATTTGAATTCATATACAGTTTCCTTTGATGCTTTTTAAAAGTAGTCCAAATCTATCTCTTCACCTCTAGAACTTTTAAATTTATTTATTATCAGAATTTAGTCTATTCCAAGTTAAGAGTGTTTATAGAAAAAAAAGAATTTTTATAAAATTCTTACTTCGCCTAGAGACTTTGCTAAATGATTTATGTTTTAAATTATTTAATTCTGCTAACAATCTTTTGAGACCTGTAATATTATCTACATTTTGCTAGTGAAGAAACTAGGTTCAGTGAATTTAAGGTATGCCAGCCAGAAAATGTCAGAACCCTTCTTTGAGTAGTTTTTTGTTAGTTTTTGTTTTGCTTTAGAACCAGGTATCTTTTATCATACCCCAGTGCCAAATATCCTGCTTAGAGCTATGTAGTTAATGCAGGTACAGTATTTTCCATTTATGAGTTCTGATTTTAGATCCATACTTGTAGTACTGAGGTATTAGTTATAATTATGTTCAGCAAAAATCCTGCTTTATGAACTTGTTACCAAACATATCTTGCAGGTATATAGCTTATCAATTATTTGGTTGTGAAGGTCAGACAAGTAGTTTTCTACCATTCTTATTCACAGCATAATATATGAATAATGTATACATGAGCTATTCAAGAGTGATGAAAGTAGTTATATAAATATTTCATACTCATCTACAAGGGGAATGTCAGCCTTAATGGCCTATGCTCAATTGCTGTACAATAGAACTCTCTGCAATGATAGAAATGTTTTATATTGGGGTGGAGCAAGATGGCGGCTGAGTAACAGCTTCCCTGTAACTGGGCACCTTGAGTCTGGGGAGATAAGACTCCAGGCATCTCTGGCTGGTGGGATCTGCCTATAATCATCCTTATGAGGATACAGGGAGTCAGCAAGGGACTTCTGGATCCCAAGAGGAGGACAAAAACAGTGGAAAACTGGCAAGCGGTTGCATGTGTTTGATCAACCTAATCCCACCAGCAGTGTAAGTACAAACAACAGTGAGACTGCAAACCAGAAAGGCCTTACCTGTGAACTGTTTCGGTGTTTTTGGACGTGGCACTCATTTGAACTGCCTTGGGTAGAGCATGAGCAGGAGTGCAGAGAACTTTCTTCATTGTCCAGGGCCCCAGACTGAGCTGCTGAGCCGGACAGAACTAATAGTGTTCAGCTGTGGGCTGCAGGGACCCGTTGTGAGAGAACTGCTCCAGCAAGCTCTGCCCTCAGTGTCACAGAACAAGGATCAGGCAGGAGCTAGTAACCTAGCGACTTGAGAAGCCTAAAGGCGGGGACTGAGCTGCCTTACAGCCTTAACCCTCAGGGGCAGAGTGAGACTGGTTTTGGCACACTGGAGCCTTGGGCTCTTGCCCTGGGTGGAGTGCCATGGCATCACAGCTCATAGCAACCTCAAACTCCTGGGTGTGGCGCCACCCAGACCTCCCTAAGAGCTGCCCCGTGACCCGTGCCCACCAGGCCTCCATATACCCTGACCAGGAACTGCGGGAGCCTCGCAACCCTGCATCCTCCCTCCTGTACCCTCCCTCCCTCCACACAGGCCCGCTCATCTTGCCAGGGACCCTGGTAGCTGCGTGTCCTCTGGAGCCCTATCTGCCTCTGCGCAGAGCCCTTCTCCTGGCCAGAGACTGCTTGAGCCTTGGGCTCTCTGTGCCAAAGTCACTGGGCACCTGGCACTCTCAGAACTGTGCACACCACCTGCCGCCCTGTTGCTGGATCCGTGTGTGTCACACTCTGGAGCTGCATCCACAACCAGAACTCCCTGGCTGGGGCAGCCCCAGAGGAACTACACAGGGTTACTCCCTACAAAGATCCAGCAATAATAGAGTGATCCCGCTGGGGTCTAATCTTGGAGAGACACCTCCCCAACTCTGAAGACAGCCAGAGGCAACATTGAAAAACAATCATGAGGTGAAATCAACAGAACAACTCTGGCAATATGAATAATCAGAGTAGATCAACTCCCCTAAAGATCAATGGGGCAGACACAACACAAGATCCCATGAACAAATAGCTGAGATGTCAGAAATCGAATTCAGAATCTGGATAGCAAATAAGATTGAATTAGAATTCCAAGCGGTAACCCAAAGATATCTTAAGAATTCAATGAATTCAAAGACCAAGTGACCAAAGATTTTGACACATTGAGACAAGAAGTTGCATCCCTCAAAGATCTGAGAAACACAATAGAATCCCTCACTAACAGAATGGAGCAAGCAGAAGAAAGGATTTCTGACATTGAAGACAAAGCTTTCAAACGCTCCCAAACTCTCAAGGAGGAAGAGAAACGGAGGGCAAAAACAGATCACTCTCTCAGAGAGCTCTGGGATAATCCAAAGAAAACCAATATTTGTCTTATAGGGATCCCTGTAAGCAGCAAAGTGGCTTCACAAGTCACAGAGTATTTTCTTCATGAGATTATGAAGAAGAACTTTCCAGACATGCCAAGCGATTCCGAAATTTAGATAGCAGACAGTTTCAGAACTCCAGCACGACTCAACCCAAATAAGACATCCCCCAGACACATCATAATCAATTTCACTAAAATTAATAAGAAGGAGAACATTCTGAAAGCAGCCAGACGGAAGAAAGCCATAATGTACAAGGGCAAGAATATTAGAATAATTGTAGATCTCTCTGCTGAAACCTTTCAAGCTAGAAGATGATGGTCATTGACTTTTAATCTCCTAAAACAAAATAACTTTCAACCCAGGATCCTGTACCCAGCTAAACTGAGTTTCATTTATGACAGAGAAATTAAATACTGCAATGATATTCACATGTTGAAGAAATTTGCCATAACTAAACCAGCTCTCCAGGATATTCTCAGACCTATCATCCATAAAGACCAACATAATCCTCCACCACAAAAGTAAACCCACTCAGAAAATTTTGATCAAATTCCAACTTCCACAGTCGCAAAAGGATTAAAAGCCTCTCCAGAGGCTTATCAATATTCTTGATTAATGTGAATGGTTTAAATTCTCCTCTAAAGAGGCACAGGTTGGCTGACTGGATACAAAAACTTAAGCCAGATATCTGCTGCATAGAAGAATCACACCTTACATTAAAAGACAAATACAGACACAAGGTGAAAGGATGGTCATCTATACTCCAGTCAAATGGAAAGCAGAAAAAAGCAGGTGTTGCAATCTTATTTGCAGATGCAATAAGCTTTAAACTAATTGAAACAAGGAAGGATAAGGATAGACAACAAAGATATTTGTTAAAGGTAATACTCAGGATGATGAGATTTCAATTATTAATATTTATGCACCCAACCAGAAAGCACCTCAATTTACAAGAGAAACTCTTAACAGACATGAGCAACTTGATTTCCTCCAGTTCCATAGTAGTTGGAGATTTTAACAGCCCTTTAGCAGTGCTGGATAGATCCTCCAAAAAGAAGCTAAGCAAAGAAATTTTAGATTTAAACTCAACCATTCAACTTCTGGACTTAACAGACATCTACAGAACATTTCATCCCAACAAACTGAATATATATTCTTCTCATAAGCCCACGGAACATACTCCAAAATTGACCACATCCTTGGCCACAAATCTAACCTCAGCAAATTTAAAAAAATAGAAATTATTTCTTATATCTTCTCAGACCACCATGGAATAAAAGTTGAACTCAATAACAACAGGAACCTGCATACCCATACAAAAACATGGAAGCTAAACAACCTTATGCTGAAGGATACATGGGTTAGAGACAAGATTAAGAAGGAAATCACGAAATTTTTGGAACAAAACAACAATCAAGACATGAACTACCAGAACCTCTGGAATACTGCAAAGGCAGTCCTAAGAGGGAAATTTATAGCACTGTAAGCCTTTCTCAAGCAAATGGAAAGAGAGGAAGTCAATAAATTAATGGGATATCTCAAGCAACCGGAGAAGGAAGAACACTCCTACCCCAAACCCAGCAGAAGAAAAGAAATAACCAAAATCAGAGCAGAATTAAATGAAATTGAAAACAAAAGAATTATACAACAGATCAATAAATCCAAAAGTTGGTTTTTTGAAAAGATCAATAAAATAGATAAACCTTTGG
>CAUYPK010064468.1:0-30926 GCA_963574355.1 Loris lydekkerianus
TTTCTTCAGCATGTGTCATTAAAGTGTTTAACTTCTCCATCATAAATGAAGCTCAATTTAGCTGGATACAGGAGCCTGGGCTGAAAGTTGTTTTGTTTTAGGAGACTAAAGGTCAATGACCATCCTCTTCTGGCTTGAAAAGTTTCAGCAGAGAGATCTGCAGTCATTCTAATATTCTTCCCCTCGTAGGTTATGATTTTCTTAAGTCTGGCTTCTTGGGAGGATTTTCTCCTTCATATTAACTTCAGTGAAGTTAATTACAATGTGTCTAGAAGATGCTTTATTTGGGTCCAATTGTGCTAGGATTCTGAAACTGTCTGCTATCTGAATTTCAGTGTTTCTTGCTATGCTTGGGAAGTTCTCCTCAATTATCTCTTGAAGTATCTGTGTCTTTCAGACCATCCTCTTCTCCTTCAGGGATTCCAATGAGGCTAATGTTTGCTCTTTTGGAGTGGTTCCACAATTCTCTCAGGTAAGGATCTGTTTTTGCTCTCCACTTCTATTCCTCTTTGAGCATTTGGGAATGTTCAAAAGCTTTGTCTTCAATGTGAGATCCTTTCTTCTGTCTGCTCCATTCTGTTACTGAGGGATTCTATTGCATTACTCAGATCTTTGAGGGCTCCAAGTTCTTGCCTCAATGCATCAAAATCTTTGGTTATTTTGTGTTTGAATTCATTGAGTTCTTGAGACAACTTTTGAATTGCTCCTTGAATTTTTAATTCCAAATTTTCCTCCATTCTATTAATCTTATTTGCAATTCAAATTCTGAATTCGATTTCTGACATTTTGGCCATTTGTTTATGAATGGGATCTTCTGTTGTGTCTCCTTTGTCATTCCTTGGGGGAGTTGATCTACTCTGATTATTCATGTTGCCAGAGTTTTCCCACTGATTCCACCCCATGATTATTTTTCACCATTTGGTCAGAGAAGCTGTCAAGATGAAACTGAATTGAGGGCTCCTGGAGTTGTAATTGACCAGCCCTTTACCAAAGAACTGGGATTGGTGATTGTGGCTTTTCCCTTAGAGCTTTACAAAGGTCCCATTCAGAACTACAGCCTGAAACTCTGGGGAACCTGCTTGGTGTGGTGGGGCTAGATGGCGCTGACCAGTATTCAGCTAGTCTCTGCCCAGTCCTACCAAACCAGTGGCTTTGGGCTGAAATCTCAGCTGTGGAGATATATAAGCAACTAAGACACCCCACACACACACAGGTGACAACTGGAAGAGGAGAATCCCACACTCCCACAACAACACAACTAGGTTGTGGGTCCCCGGGTGATGAGCCCAGGTCAAGAGTACCAAACCAATTGTTCTGGTCAACATAAACACCAATCTGATGGGAGAGTTCAAAAGGTCTTCAGCATCTAAGCAGTGGGGGTCCACTAGCAGCTCAATTTGATCCCAGTGGGAGGGACCGTGGAGCTGCCAGGGGTGGTACTGCCACTGTCTGGGGTGGTACTGCCACTGTCTGGGGTACTATTTTGTGCAGGTCACTGGAGCTGGAGGCAAGCTGGAGGGGGCTGCCACTGGCCACAAGGGTCACGGGAGCTGGGTAGGGTACTAGAGGGCAGAGCTGCTGACCCCGGGCCTCAGGCTGCAGGATCAGGGCCAGAAGCTGGAGGATGGAGTCGCCAGCCTCCGGGGCCTCAGGGGTCAAAGGAGCCAGGTGGGAGTCACCAGCTGTGGGTCAGAGCCAAAGGGGCCTGCATGGGTTGCAGAAGTTGCCATCTGCGGGCTGCAGGTTGCAGGAGCCGGGTGAGAGTCACCTTCCATGGGCAAGGCAGGAGTCACTGGCTGCAGGCAGTGGGTCTCAGGAGCCAGGTGGGACTTGCCACCACAGCCACAGGTTGCAGGAGCTTGGCGGGGAGCTGAGCCACCCATGGCAGGCTGCTGAGC
This sequence comes from Loris lydekkerianus, assembly GCA_963574355.1. NCBI lineage: Eukaryota > Metazoa > Chordata > Mammalia > Primates > Lorisidae > Loris > Loris lydekkerianus. The sequence goes on from CAUYPK010064468.1 coordinate 1,899, forward strand.
CCATGACCTGGTGGGCCGCAGTCCTGGTGGTCTGTAGCATGGGTCCAAGCTATGCTCTTTCCAACACGGAACAAGTCTCTCTCCCCTTGTGACTCTCCGCCTCTATGAAAGTTATAGTTTCAATGCAACTGCCCCACAGCTCATGAGGTGTCCCACCCTAGCAAAAATCTGCCAAACACTCTGTAGAGGGAGTCCTGGCCCTCAGTGTTCTCTCCCCTTTGGTGAAACAAAAGGTCCTCTGTTCTCTACTTGCCTCAAGCTGCTATGGGGGGGGGGGGGGCGAAAGGGACGGATTCATATCCTCTTTGGGATGGGTTTTGTACCTGAAATTTGTTTCCTTGGAGTCCCAGCTAGTCACAGCAGGGGTGATGCGAACTTATCGATCCTCTCTCTCAGCTCAGCTGCCGATCTTCCACTTTATTGGGTTATTTCTGGCAATTATTTCTCCCTCTGGATGGGAGCCTCTGCCAAAAGCTGGCTTCAGTCAGTCATCTTGCCTCCCTCCTCAGTTTATAGATTTTAAAACTGTTAAATTTTTTAGCAATTTGAGTCCTTTGATATTTCAGGCACTGTGCTAAGTGATTTACATCGGTGATGTACGCTGGGGCTACACAGCTGATTGTTTGCATGTCCCAGCTAGAGTACTGTGTCATCAGTCTAGCTTACAACCACCTCACACTTCTGGATTGAAGTCATCCTTCTGCTTCAGCCTCCCAAGTAGCTCGAACTACAGGTGCCTGCCAGCTAGTTTTTCTATTTTTAGTAGAGACAAGGTCTCACTCTTGCCCAGGCTGGTTTCAAACTTCTGATCTCAAGGGATCCTTCTGCCTTGGCCTCCCAGGTTTCCTCTTATTTTAAAAATAAGGACTTTTAAAAGCCTTTTATATAATTTGGATACAAGTTAGATACATGTACTGCAAATATTCTCTTCCAACCTTTCATTTCTTAATAGTTTATTTGAAAACACAAAAGATTTTAATTTTTATGGACTCTTAGTGGAGTCACATTTATCCATTTTTATATGGCTTATGCTTTTGGTGTGTCCCATCTATGAACTTGTTGCCTAACCCCAGGTCTTGATTTCATTATACATTTTCTTTTAAAGGATTTGTAGATTTACTCTTACATGTAAGTTTATAATTTGAGTAACTTTTTGTATACTGATATAAATTCATATTTTTTGGCACATGAATATCCAGTTGTCCCAGAAATATTTGTTAGAAAAAAAATCCTTTATTGAATTGCTTTTGCATCTTTGTCAAATCTCAATTAACTCTAAATGTAAAGGTTTTTTTTTTTTATTCTTTTATTTTTTGAGACAAAGTCTCACTATGTGGCCTTCAGTAGAGTGCTGTGTCATTACAGCTCATAGCAACCTCAAACTCTTGGCCTTAAGTGATTCTCTCACCTCAGCATCCTAAGTAGCTGAGACCATAGGCACCCACCACAACACGAGGCTATTTTTTGTTGCAGTTGTCATTGTTGTTCAGCTGGCCAGGGCCAGGTTCAAACTTGCCAACCTCAGTGTATGTGGCTGGTGCTATAACCACTGTGCTATGGGCGCCGAGCCAAATGTAAGGGTTTATTTCTGGACTCTCGATTCTGTTCTATTGATCTATAAGACTTTTTCCCATTATCAATGTTGATTACTGTAACATAAATTAAGTTTTGAGATGTGATAGCATAAATCCTCTAATTTTCTTTTTTTGGCAGTTTTTGGCCACAGACCAGATTTGAACCTGCTATCTCTGGTATATGGGGCTAACACCCTACTCCTTTGAGCCACAGGCACCGCCCTCTGTACCAAATTTTTTTTTTAACTAATCTGAATTCTTTGTAATTCCATATAAATTTTAGGATTAGCTTATCAATTTCTACAAGGAACTCCACTGGGATCTTGATATGGAATGCACTGATGTATAGCTTGTACGTCAATCTGGGGAGAAATGCCATCTTAATAATATTTCATTTTCTGATACATGAATATAGACTTTTCCTCATTTGTTTAGATTTTTATTAATTTCTCTCACCAATGTTTTAAAATTTTCAGCGTATAAGTCTTGTGCTGCTTTTGTTCAATTTGTTCCATAAAATTTTGCTTTTTCATTCTATTGTGAATTTTTTTTTTTTTTTTTGAGACAGTGTCCCACTTTGTCACCCTCAGTAGAGCGCCAGGGCATCACAGCTCACAGCAACCTCAAACTCTTGGGCTTAAGCAATTCACTTGCTTCAGCCTCCCAAATAGCTGGGACTACAGGCACCCTCTACAATGCCTGGCTATTTTTAGAAGTGGGGTCTTGCTCTTGCTCAGGCTGGTCTCAAACCTGTAAGATCAAGCAATCCACTCGCCTCAGCCTCCCAGAGCGCTAGGTTTACAGGCATGAGCCACCACACCCGGCCCCATTGTGAATTTATTTTTTATTTTCATTTTTGGATTGTTCCTCTACCAATATGTAGAAATATAAAAGATTTTAAAATTTAGATATAATTCACATGCCATGAAATTCATCCTTTTAAAGTGTCCAGTACAATGCTTTTTAATTATGCAATCATCACCAATATCTTAATTCTATAACATTTTGATCACCTTCCAAAGAAACCCTGTTTTCATTAGCAGTCATTCCATTAGCAGGCCTCTGGCCACCACAAATCTACTTTCTATCTCTATGGAAATGATCTTCTGGACATTTAAGTGAAATCATACAACATATAATATTTTACGTCTGGCTTAGTGTACTCAGCATGATTTCAAGCTTTTTTCCAAGTTGTAGCATGTATCTGTATTACTTTCCTTTTTATGAATGAGTAATATTATACTGTATGAAAACAACATTTTTGTAAATTGATCTTGTATACCGTGACTTACCTGAACCCATTTATTACTTCTAATAGATTTGGAGGTGGGGAGATGTTGAGGGAGTGTGAATTCTTAAGGATTTTCTACATTGTGACATTTGTGAATAAAGAAAGTTTTGCTTCAGCTCGGCGCCTGTGGCTCAAGCAGCTAAGGTGCCAGACACATACACCTGAGCTGGCGGGTTCAAATCCAGCCCGGGCCCGCGAAACGACGACAGCTGCAACCAAAAAATAGCCGGGTGTTGTGGCAGGTGCCTGTAGTCCCAGCTACCTGGGAGGCTGAGGCAGGAGAATTGCTTGAGCCCAGGAGTTGGAGGTTGCTGTGATGCCATGGCACTCTACCCAGGGCCACAGCTTGAGGCTCTGTCTCAAAAATAAATAAATAAATAAATAAAAAGAAAAAGAAAATTTTGCTTTTTCTACTCCAATTTGGATGCCTTTAAATTTTTTTGTCTTCTTGCGTTAGCTAGAAGCTCCACTCTTGAATAGAAGTGGTAAGTCAGACTGGACATTCTTACCTTGTTCTCAATCTTAGGGAAAAATATTCAGTTTCTTCCCATTACATGTTATGTTAGTTGTAAATCTGTCAAAGATACCCAAGCTTTCAGGTCAATTAAAATCTCTTTTTATTTCTAGTATATGGAGCAATATTATCATGAATGGGTGTGAGATTTTTGCTAAACGCCTTTTTAGAAATTATTTATTTTTATATTCTGAGATACAGTCTCATTATGTCACCCTCAGTAGAGTACTGTGACATCACAGCTCACAACAACTTCAAACGCTTGAGCTGAAGCAATTCTCTTGCCTCAGCTTCCCAAGTAGCTGGAACTACAGGCACCCACCACCATTCCCCACTATTTTTTGTTATTGTTGTAGTTGTCATTATTTTTTAGCAGGCTTTGGCTGGGTTTGAACACACCAGCCCAGGTGCATGTGCCTGGCGCCCTAAACAATGAGCTACAGGTGCTGAGCCAAAATGCTTTTTTATGTCTTATAAGATAACTGTGTCATTGTTATCCTTCATGCTATTGTTATAATGTTAAAATTAGTTGTTTTTCTTTCCTTTTTTTTTTTTTTGAAACAGAGTCTCAAGCTGTTACCCTGGGTAGCACACTGTGATGTGACAGTTCACAGCAACCTCAAACTCTTGGGCTTAAGCAATCCTCTTGCCTCAGTTTTTCTATTTTTAGTAGAGACAGGATCTCACTTTTGCTTAGGCTAGTCTTGAACTCGTGGACTCAAGCAATCCACCCTCCTTGGCCTTCCAGAATGCTAGGATTAAAGGCGTGAACTACCACACCTGGCCAAAATTAGATGTTCTTCTAATGTTGAACTAGCCATGCATTCTTAGGATAAACTCCACTTGGGCAAAAATAATAATCCTTTTATGTTGTTGGATCTGGTTTGCTAATAATTTAAAAGATTTTGTGTCTCATTTCAAGATGGATATTGGTTTATAGTTTTCTTATGACTCTGGTAAACTGGTTTCATAGAATGAGTTACAAAAATTCTCTCTATCATAGGGTTTGTGAAGGATAGGTGTTATTTCTTTACTTAAGTGGATATAGAAATAGAATTGAGGGATCTTCATTCTAAAGGTTTCCATGCATATACATTAAATATATTTGAGGCTGGGTCCACTGGCTCACACCTGTAATAGCACTCTAGGAGGCGGAGGCAGGTAGATTGCCTGAGCTTAGGAGTTTGAAACCAGCCTGAGCAAAAGCAAGACCCTATCTCTAAAACAGTAGCCGGGTGTTGTGGTGGGCACCTACAGTCCCAGCTACTTGGGAGGCTGATGCTAGAGGATCACTTGAGCCCAAGAGTTTGAAGTTTCTGCAAGCTATGATGCCACAGCATTCTACCAAGGGTGACAAAGTAAGACTCTGTCCCAAAAATAAATAAATAAACACACAAATTTGTATCTCTTTCCTCATTAAAAAAAGAGAAAGAAATACAAATAATTTTTGTTTCTTGGGTTTTTTTTTTTTTTTTGAGACAGAGTCTCACTTTGTCACCCTTAGTAGAGTGCCCTGGCATCATAGCTCACTGTAACCTCCAACTCCTGGGTTCAAGAGATCCTCCTGCCTTAGCCCCCCAAGTGGCTGGGAGCGCAGGTATGCACCACCATCCCTGGGTAATTTTTTTCTTAATTTTTTTATAGAACTGGGGTCTCACTATGTTGCTTGAACTCCTGGTCTCAAATGATCCTCCCACTTCAGCCTCTCAAAATGTTAGGTTTATAGGTAAGAGACACTCCGCTAGGTGAGATGGTTATATTTGAATATATTCTTTTAAAAATCTGTTACACAGGGCGGCATGCGTGACTCAGTGAGTAGGGCGCCAGCCCCATATACCGAGCGTGGCGGGTTCAAACCTGGCTCCGGCCAAACTGCAACAACAATAACAAAAAAAAGCCAGGCGTTGTGGTGGGTACTTGTAATCCCAGCTATTTGGGATGCTAAGGCAAGAGAATTGCCTAAGCCCAAGAGCTGGAGGTTGCTGTGAGCTGTGATGCTATAGCACTCTACCGAGGGCAACAAAGTGAGACTCTGTCTCAATTAAAAAAAAAAAAAAAAAAATCTGTTAGTAAGTACCAAGGGGAGAGCAAGGGAATAGAAACATCTACAATGACATTTATAAAGAGATACTAATTACAATATAGAGCTGATGTAAGTATAAAGTTAGTATACTAAGTCTTCCTGATAAGGCATCAAATTAATTAATTCCCTTAGAATAACATGTAAATTCTTTATCATGGTCTGCAAGGCCCTATATGATCTAGTCCTGCCTACCTGTCTCGTCTTATCCTACAATTTCCTTGATGTTTTTTCAGTTCTAAGAACATACCCCCAACACCTTCCCTTAGAAACATGAAGCTCTTCTCCTCCTAGGGCATATGCTGCTACTTACCCGTCTGGAAAGGTCTTTTCCTCACTCCTCACACAGACAGCTCTTCAATCTTCAAGTCTCAAATCTACCCTACCTACAAATTCTACCTAAAGTGAATCCCTTATAGTCTTCCATTTCAGCACCATATCTTCTTCCTTAGAGCATTAAATATCCTTTTAGGAATTTTTTTTTATCCTTTTTTGTATTTTATTCGCTTTTATCAATCTCCTGCAAGACTACTGAATCACATCAAGTCTCACTTGATGAGTGAGAAGAAGAAATGAAATATACTAATAAATCCTAACTTCCAGAATACTCTTCCAAGCATTCCACCAGACTGACAACATACAACTCACACCATATCCCCAGGAGAAGTCGGAGCTGCCTTCAGTAGAAATCCCTGTGCCTGTGTAACTTGGAAAAGCAGACCTTGAATTCCCAGTGTCAGATGATGTAAAAGGTGATTCTCGTGTGATGTCAGATTCACTAAATGCAGAGTTTGGGAAGAGGAGAGAAAACAGAAAAATTCTCATATTTCCTCAAGTTTTTGCAGCATTAACTAGCCATCAACTTATTGGATGATAACCATGTATACAAATACATCCACAAAGGCAAAAATAAAAGAACTTGAAAGTCAAGCATCACAATAAAGTTCTACCTAACTAATTCCTATAGAATTGGTGGCAGCTAAGTCCAAATAATTCCAGTCAGAGTTTACAATGAATACTTTAACCTCCCATCTATAACATATACTCTTGACAACTAAAGACATTTCAGAATATCAATAGTAATGTCTGAACTTGTATGGTACTTTTACAATCTGCTAACCACTTTTACAGATATATCTTATCTTTATAACACCTGGTGATGTAGAATACAATTAACTCCATATAAAAAACAAGCATTTTGAGGTTAGTTACAGATTTTAAAAATAGGTTTTAAAATTTAGTTTTCTATACTAACACACTGCTTCTCAGAACCCTCTGATGTTCTGAGAGAATGAAAAACAGTATTTTCTGTTCTTTTTTAAAAAATAACTGCACATTTATTATAGACTAAGCATTGTGCCAAGTTTTACATACTTGATATCATTAATATTCAGAACACCCTATAAGAGATATTATTATCAAGAAAATAACTTGCCCAGTGTTACTCAACTAATAAGTGGCAAGACGAGGACCAAAAATTAGATGCCAGACTCCTCCTAAGTCTCTGTTCTTAACTACTTCATAATACTGATTCTCAGAGGTTATGAAAATAAGTACCATGTTGTTGCCATTAGTTGTTTTAGTATGAAAAATTAAAACTGATTACTGATTCTTGTTTTGTTTCATTAGCACCATGCTTAATACCAATGCTAAGCCAAAAAAACAAAACAAAACTTCTGCCATTAGTAAGTGCAGTAAGTAAGTAAGAACACTTTGTGTTATTACCTTTGAGAACTTGTGTCTTTTTCATGGTTGTCACTAGTATAGGAAATTTCATCCAGTTGCTCTGGAGGGGGATGATGATTAAGAGCATGTTTTGTTATTCTTTTCCTGTGAAAGATAAAAGTTATATTTTCTACAAAGAAAAGATATACCTTTCAAAGATTAAATATAGAAATTAGTTACCTACTTCCTGCTGCTCTGGAACTGCATTGTTATGCCAGCCACTAGTAGTTAAAATCTGGCTAGTGGCTGGATATGGGGGCTCACGCCAGTAATCCCAGCAGTCCAAGAGGCCAAAGAGGAAAAACCGCTTGAGGCCAAGCGTTGGAAGACAACCTGGAGAACACTGCGAGACCCCATCTCTAAAATATGAAAAAAATTAGCCAGGTTCATTGGGGCAAACCTGTAATCACAGCTTCTCAGGACTGGGACAGGAGGATTGCTTAAGTCAAAGAGTTTGAGGTTACTGCGATGGTGCCACTGCATTCCAGCCTGGGCAACGTAGTGAAATCCCGCCTCAAAAATAAAAATAAACAGGCCGGGTGTGGTGGCTCATGCCTATAATCCTAGAACTCTGGGAGGCCAAGGTGTATGGCCTACTGGAGCTTAGGAGTTTGAGACTAGCCTGACCAAGAGTGAGACCCCATCTCTACTAAAAACCGGAAAATATAGTAGCCTATAGTCCCAGCCACTCAGGAGGCTGAGGCAAGAAGATTGCTCAAGCCCAAGAATTTGAGGTTGCTGTGAACTATTATGCACGGCACTCTATCCAGGGCAACAAAGTGAGACTCTGTTTGAAAACTAGATAAGTAAATAGAAAGAAAATAAAATGTCTACATTACAAAAAAAACACAAAAACCGTGGCTAGTTGGAATTGATTATGTGTTAAGTGTAAAACACTGAATTTCAAAGTCTTAGTACAAAAAGAATGTATAATATCTCAATAATTATATTATCTTGACTATATAGTACAATGATAACATTTTGGATATATTAGGTTAAACAAAATATATTCTTAAAATTTATTTCACTGCAAATTGAAAACACAGTAAGATATACCATACACCTATTATAATAGCTAAAATAAGAAATAGTGCTAACACCAAATGCAGAAAAGGATGCGAAGAAACTGGAAGTCTCATATACATTGCTGGTAGGCATAGCAAATGGTACAGACACTCTTGGAATAGTTTTACAGTTTCTAATAAAACTAAACACATGCATTTACCCAAGACTTAGCAGTTGCATTCTTAGGCACTGAACCTAAAGAAATGGAAACTTACGTCCACACAAAAATCTGTACATAAATGTTCATAGCAGCTTTATTTATAACTGAAAAATACCTGAAAACTCAAATGTCCAGTGTGTGAATGATTAAACTCTGATCTATCCACACAATGGAATATTATTCAGTAATAAAAAAAATTGAACTGTTGATACATGAAACAACTTGGATGAATCTCAAGAGCATCATGCCCAGAGGAAAAAAGCCAAAGCCAATCAAAAAAGCTTACATACTACTGCTGACCCTTGAAGAACACAAATTTGATGTGTCCAGGTCTGCTTATACATGGAATGTTTTCAAAATATATATTGGAATATTTTTTAGAGATTTGCAGCAACTGGGAAGAAACTCATAGATTAACCATGCAGCCTAGAAACATCAAACAGAAAATTAAGACAAAGGTATGTCATGAATGTATAAAAATACATAGATACTAGTCTACTGATGTGTTAAAGCACAGTCTGTGTTATTGGTAAGGCCTCTGGTCAATAATGACTATTAGTAGTTAATCTTGGGAGAGGCAAAAGTTACACATGAAGTTTGGACTCTACAGGGGGTTGGTGCCCCTAATTCCTGAATTATTCAAGGGACAACTGCATATGATTCCATTTAAATAACATTCACAAATGACAAAACTATAGAGGTGAAGAACAGATTAGTAGTTGCCAAGGGATGGAGACGGGAGAAGATATAACTGTAAAGAGATACACAAGGAAGTTGTTTTGTGGTGATACTACATAAAATAGCTGTCTATATTGATTATAGTGGTAGTCACAGCAATCTATAAATGGAACCAAATCACATAGAACTATGTACACCTGTACACCACACACACAGGAATGGATATAAGAACTGGTGAAAACTGGAAAAGATGTATAATCTAGATAACAGAATTGTACCAATGTCAGTTTCCTGGCTTTGAAATTATACCACAGTTACCTAAGATGTCATCATTAGGGGAAGCTGGGTAAAAGGTTCATAAGACTCTCTGTACTAATTCTGCAACTTCTTGCAACTTCAATTATGAGTCTATAATTATTTCAAAATAAAAAGGTAAAAATATAATTTCACCCATTTTTTATGTGACTAGCTGAAAATTTTCAATTACATATGTGGCTTATATCATGTTTCTATTGAACACTGCTGCTCTATAGACTTCAGCCTGTACACTGGAATAAACTATGGGGTCAGTTACCATATGTTTCAGTCTTGAACATCTACAATAGACTTTCCTTTCCCAAAAATTCTGTATTCAAATAAATTTAGGAAACGTGATAGGTTAAATAAATTTACACAGTTTTCTTTAGAAGAAGCCTTCCCAGCCCTTTTAATATGCTGATGTGTATCTTAAATCTCTGATACTCTTATTTCACAGGAAAAACTGGGGCACGGAGGGATTAAGTACACTATTTAAGGTCATATAGTTAGCAAGTGATAGAGCCAAGATTTAAATCTAAGTAGTCTGGGTCTCAGAGGAAATTAAGAGTTTGAGATTTGGTACATTATACCATTTTTTAATATAAGGGTCCTGTCAGTGGAGGTTACAATACATATTATTTCTCAAATTGTAGAGAAGTACAGCAGGGCTAGCTGTACTTCTCTGATTCAGTGATGCTACAACTAAAAGCTTGTCTTTAAGAAAGTGATAGTGATAAAAAATAGGAATTCCAGCTGTAAAATAGAGGCTGACAATATTTTTTAGTCTGGCAAGGAAATCTAACTAAAAAGTGACAACTCGATAACAAAGAAATATTATTAAATTTGATACTAGCATTGAGATTACGTAAGAAAATGTCCTTAACTTTTAGAGATGTATAATGACATATAGGGGTGAAATGATAGTGTTTAGGGTTTTGCTTTCTTTATTTTTTTTTCTTTTTTTTGGATAGTATCTCACTCTAGTTGCCTAGGCTAGAGCACAGAGGTATGATCCTAGCTCCCTGCAATCTCAAACTCCTAGGTTTAAGCAGTCCTTCTGTCTTAGCCTCAGAAGTAGCTGGGGTGATAGGCACATGCCACCATGCCCAGCTAATTTTTATACTTTTTTTTTTTTTAAGAGATGGGGTCTAGCTATGTTGCCCAGGTTGGTCTTGAACTCCTGGCCTCAAGAGATCCTCCCACCTCGGCCTTACAAAGTGCTAGAATTAGAGGCATAAGCCGCCATGCCTGGCCTGCTTTCCTTATTTCAGAAAGGCACAGAGAGGATAAGAAAAAAAGATAAAGCGTCAGATGCAGTGGCTCATGCCTATAATCCTAACACTCTGGGAGCCTAGGTGATTGGACTGCCTGAGCATCACAGATTTGAGAGCAGCCTTAGTAGAGCAACACCCATCTCTAAAAACAACCGGGCAATGTGGTGTGCACCTGTAGTCCCAGCTACTGGGAAGGCTGAGGCAAGAGAATCGCTGGAGCCCAAGAGTTAGAGGTTGCTGTGAGCTATGATGCCACAGCACTCTACCCTGGGGCAACAGAGTGAGACTCTGTTTCAAAAAAAAAAAAAAAGAAAGAAAGAAAAAAAGACAAGACAGGCAAAGCAAATATATTAAAAATTTGATAACTGTTGGATGAGGGGGTGATGGGTAGTTCATTATACTATTCTCTATAAATTTGTATTTAAGATTTTTCATTAAAAAATGTTAAGCTATATTGCCTCAGCACCTGTAGCACAGTGGTGACGGTACCAGCCATATGCACAGAGGCTGGTGGGTTCAAACCCAGCCCGGGCCAGCTAAACAACAATTATAACCAAAAAAAAAAAAAAAAAAAAAAAAAATATATATATATATATATATATATATATATATATAGCCGGGCATTGTGGTGGACGCCTGTAGTCCCTCTTGCCTCTTGGGAGGCTGAAGCAAGAGTATGCCTTAAGCCCAAGAATTTGAGGTTGCTGTGAGCTGTGACGCCACAGCAGTCTACTGAGAGTGACATAGAGAGACTGTCTCAAAAAAAAAAAAAAAAAAATGTTAAATTATATGTTGTTAATTGCTCTTTTTTCCAAACTCTTTTCAACATCTGTAATTTGTAACTGTTGGGGAGAAAATTAAAGTTACTACTTCAAAGCAGATTATAGGTAATAATACCAAAGGAAAAATTGCTTTTAATTTACTGTCATTTAGATACATTTCATCTTCATTATCTTCATTATTCATTTCATCCTGACTTCAGCTAGAGAAACAACTTTTGGAAACATCAAATCAACAATCAAAAACAAGTAGTATAACTATACTGGGTCAGTAATTCTGGCCTCGTAAGTGCCTATCGACACTTTTTTTTTTTTTGCATTTTTTTGGCCAGGGCTGGGTTTGAACCCGCCACCTCCGGCATATGGGACCGGTGCCCTACTCGTTTGAGTCACAGGCGCTGCCCCTATCGACACTTTTTTCACACAAGATTTTTTTTAACTTTCAGAAGATCACAATTATAATAGCAGATTTTAATATAAACTCTGTTCACTTTATTGGGAAATGACTGTTTCTTCTTCCTAGTTCCTAAAGAGTTTATTATCTGGATTGCTACCATATAGATATCCTATTCTTTAATAGATAAAAAGCTTCTACAAAGGCAAGAAAAGATTTGAGAGTTAATTTTCTTTGTATGTCTATTTTACCAAGTGGGAAAGGACACAAAGAAAAAGGATCTACTATGTGTACTAGTCAAGCCCTATGCTTTAGATATGTTTGTAGATAAGATCTTAATCCTGTATTACATTTAAGGCTTTAAGACTTAGTAATTTGCCTGAAAGGCATATGGCTGGAAAAGAGCCTAGAAACCTAAGTGTGACTCAAAATACAAATGTATCTTGCTTATTAATATTTAATTAATAAATATATGGTTGCTGAAATTACATAACTCAGTGAAGGCAAAAAACAAAACAAAACAAAACAAAAAACCCCCCCACTAAGATTAGCTTTTTAAGTCCAGGCTCAAATCCTCACCGTATTAGCTTTTTTACCTTAAAACTATGTAACATATCTGATATAGTTTCATCTTCTGAAAGACTGCAGATAATCATACTAATCTAAAAGAGTTGTTATAATTTTCAAAATATGAAAGTCCTTTTGAAAGTGTAATAAATGTAAGATATTACCATTCCTTGCTGAATTACAACACTTTATTAGGAGTAAGAGGTGGGTCTTTAAGCCAGAAATATTTGTTCTCTAATGTCTCAAAAGCAAAACTGAACCTTATGGATTCTGATGCTTAAATGCAGAGGTGGGGAGGCAGTATGTAATGGTTATGGCCATAGGGTTCAGAATCAGATCAATACCAAGTTTGTACCTCTCAGCTCCACTACCTTCTGGGAATGTCGTCTTTGGCATGCTACAATCTTTAAATCTGCGATCTTTATCTGCAGAATGTGCAAAATAATAGAATAGCTTTGCACAACGTCTGGCACTAGATGTAGTCAACTTTATTGTAGCATTCAGCTATTAATAACTTCTGAGTTGTCTATCCATGGTCATTGACAAAGGGGCCTGAAGCACTGCAGATATTACAAATGCTCTAGAGACCCAGTCCCTGAGTTCAGGAATCACAGCCCAAAAGGCTAAGTCCTAGGATAGACAAGTGATACGCCCTCAGCTTAAGAGGGAGTGACAAGGGGTAGCGTCCAGCAGGACCGAGAGGGGAGAATTCCCGACAAAATATTCTCTTCCCAACCCTTGGAAAGAAAAGGAGCGAAGGACTGGTGGTCAAGGAGGGTCCCCAGAACGCACGCGGCCCGCCTCAGCCTCCCCGGGCCCGGCTGGGGTGGCTGATCAGTCCACTCACAGCTCCAAGCTCTGTGGCACGGCCTTCCGAGTATATCTGGAAATCATCCTCCTCCTCCTCCTCCTCAGCCGCGGCTGGGGCGACCACGCCAGGGTGGGGGCCTCCGGGCCTGGCCCTCCCGCCGGCTCCGGCACGGCCCCCTCCCACCACCTACCGGCCCCGTCTCGCCCCGTCGCCTAGACTCCGGTCCGCCACCTCCCCCGGGTCCCCACCTCTCCAGGACTCAGACCTCCCAGTTTCCCCGCGGGGGCGGAAGTGACGGAGACAGGAGGGCTCCTGTCAAATGCTCCCGCCGACGCGCAGCAGTGACGATATCCAAGGTTCCGGGAACTGAGCCGATTTCAGACTTTCTCCCAGGACTTCCGCTGGCCTTAGATCCCGGGCTGGCGTTGGGATAGAACGCGATCCGGCCTTTTGGCACTTGGTGGCAGTTCTCAACCACCTCACGCAGTGAGGGGGGCAGCTGAGGAAAGGTGTAACAGCAGAGACGCAAAGGAGAGCCCCAAGAACCGTAAGAGGAATTTGCTTCATTTTGTCAGATGGGACGAGGGAGCCTAGTCTGAGTAAGGAGCACCAGACTCCAGTTCAGGCCCCTGCTGCTTGGTCGCTTCTCTTTCTGTGTTCTCAGTTTTTTCATTTGTAGAGTGAGGTGTTAGCCTGCGGAATCTCAAAGTCCATTTCAGTCCTGGCACTGTAAATCCTGCATAATGAGGTGTGTTTGGCGTTTTGGAATGGGTGGGTAGAATTATTGCCTGCCCATCTTGGTTGAAAGGAAAAAGATTTGGAGAGACTGTGGTGAATGGGTGTCTACATAGATGATTCAAGATTCCTTATTAGTCCGTTAGAAAGCTCAGTAAGCATAAGGAAAGAATTGCTTTATTAGGGTGCCGGACCAGTGTGTGCCTGCCTTTACTAAGCATCACCTGACAATAATAGTAAACTCATACTATTACTTGCAAGGAAAACCTTTAGGAAATGAAGAGCTATCCATCACTTCCAGAGTTATAGAACTGAGACTTAAAAAGGAGGCACATTTAGGACAAATAATGTGGGATCAAAAACTGGGCTGAGAGCCAGGCACGGTGGCACACGTCCGTAATCCCAGCACCCGGGAGGCCAAGACGGGAGGATTGCCTGAGCTCACAGGTTCGAGCCCAGCCGCAGGAAGAGTGAGGACCCCCCCCCCCCCACCGTCTCAAAAAAATAGCTGGGCGTTGTGTCAGGCTCCTGTAGTCCCAGCTACTTGGGAGGCTGAGGCAAGAGAATCAATTAAGACCAAGAGTTTGAGGTTGCTGTGAGCTGTGACGTTACAGCACTCTACTGAGGGCAACAAAGTGAGACTCTATCTCAAAAAAAAAAAAAAAAAAAAAAAAATGGGCAGAATTTGGGGTGGGCACCAAATGCAAACATTGTAACCTAATTCTTTGTACCTTCAATTAACCTGAAACAATAAAAAAGAAAAAGACAAAGGGAAAAAATGTGGGCAAATTATGTTGGGATAAGATGATAGGAATTGAACATTTTGTGGTTTTGAATTGCTCTGTACCATACAATGTTTGTAAAAGATAGATTTAAATTCTGCAGAACAAGAGAGATTGCTTTTTAGAGCGTTTAAATAACACAATTTTTAAGCTGGAAGGGATTGGGGGGATAGTAGAGTAACATTCTCATTTTAAAATTAAGGTAAAACTCTGGAAAGAAAGTGAAGTGCCCCAAATGGCACAACTAATTAGTGGCAGAAGTAGGACTTTTGATAGTATTTAAACAGTGGATATTAGTGTAGTGTTTCTCAAAATGTGTTACACACCGCTTCTAGTACAGAAGCAAACATTTAAAAATTTTATTCTTTCATAGTTAATTTGGGAATTTGATACTGGATTTCTATTCACTGTATTATATCAACGTTTCCTTTTAACATAACTTTAAATATAAATAAAGAACCCAGTTTTAAGTATAAAATAGCATTAGAAGAATAATATTAAATGTTGCTATAGGTGGTACATAGTCAAAGCAAAAACCACAATGATGGTATGTGGATAACAATTTTTGAAAACTCAATGTTAATAGAGTCACCTAGAAGAGAGCAGGAAATGGATGTTACTTCTTTATTCTATGTGGTTTATATCTTGAAACATTTCAATGTAGTTTACAAAGAAGAATGGAGGAAACTATGAAACTTGCTACAGTGGAAGACACTGTGGAGTACCGCCTGTTCCTGATACCAGATGCATCCAGGGACCCAGAAGAGCACAAAGAGATTCTTCAGCAGTATATTGAGAGAATAATGACCCAGTTTGCACCTATTCTCGCCCCCTATATCTGGCAGAATCAGCCTTTCAATCTCAAATATAAATCTGGAAAAGGTAAGGCTCTTTTACTTATTTTAATTAGTGTGACTTACTGTATATACTCGAGTATAAGCTGAGTTTTTTGTGCCGAGTTCGGGTTTTTGTGCCGGAAAAACCCAGCTTATACTCGAGTATATACGGTAATGTCATTTTTCATTCAGTGTTTTTAGGATGGTATTACTTTTTAGATTAGTGATGCTTATCTATATTCAGTTAAGCTTTAAACTTAAAAAAAAATTTTTTAATTTATATTAATGAAAACTTTCTAATAGCCATTAGTTAGAACCTAACATATACCAAGCATTATTAAACTCAGGACTGTCCTTTCAAATTTTAGTTACTATACTATGCCATAATGTAACTAAGTGCCTATACTAAACAGTTTCAGGCATCTGGCTTCCTAAATTATGGTTCCATTTGTTATTACCCAATGTTCCTTATCCTGGTGATGTGTTTAGTAGGTTGCTTTGTTTCACATAGTACTTTGGGTGAGGCTCTGCCTGGCTGATAAATAGGAATAATTGGGCTTTATGACCATTATTTACCTCCAAGCATTTTGAGTTTACTTCACTGATTGTCTGTGTTGTTAGTGCTTGAGATCTGATTTCTGGAAAAATATAGTACTCAGTCCTCCCATTTCTTAGAGCTTTACAAAGATGAGTCATGGATAAGTGTCAAGGCTCTACTCACACAGGTATGTGCAGTCTTGTTTAGCATCCGGAGCCTAGCATCTTGGGATGATAGCACAAGTATACATCACAAGTTTACACTATTGTAATATTCTCAGTTTGGTGCTTATCTGTTATCTTTTAGCTGAAAATTGCAAAATGTCTTCCTTACTGTCAGTCATTTTTACCATGTTTTCTCATCTTATTTAATGGCATTGCCATCTACCTAATTATCCAAGCTACTTAGTAATTCAAAATCATGCTTAACTCTTCACATCACCATGTTCAGTTAGGCATTAAATCCTAATTAGTTCTAAAATAGGACCTTTTCTGTACATCTGTTTGGCTTCAATGTAAAATATTTGTGTTATTTTTGAGTATGAGTTCCATCATAGAATCAATGCAGTACAGACAGCTAAAAATATCACTGAAGTATTTTGGCAGGATGTGGCTAATAAATGCACAGTATGTGGACTGTATGCGAAGTTCTATCCTGAATTTGAAAAACTGCAATGGCCTTCTAACCTACCTCAGGTTCTAATCTATCCGATTCCTTACACTGTTGCCAGTTAACCTTTGTAAAACATATCATGATCGTGTCACTTTCCTGTTTAACATCCTTCAACAGTTCCCTGTTGCTTCAGATGAAGTTGAAATTGAAGTCTAATACATGAGATAGATAAAAATACTCTTTTTCTTTTTTTTTTTTAAGACACACTATATTGTCTAGGCTGGAGTGCAGTGGCATGATCATAGCTCAGCTCAATGCAGTCTCAAATGACTGGACTGAGGAAATTTATACTCAATCCAAAATCCCAGACTCAAAGTGATCCTTCTACCTCAACCTCCTGAGCCTAGCATTACAAACTAGTTAATTTATTTTCATTGCTTATGTTTTTTAGAGACAGGGTCACAACTATGTTGCCTAGGCTGGTCTTGGACTCCTGGCCTCAAATCATCTTGTCTTGGTCTCCCGAAGCACTGGGATTATAGGCATGAGCCACCATGACCAGCCAAAAATACATATTCTAATTGGAGTTCTCTAGTTGAAGAAATAAGAGATGTAGGAAGGGTAGAAGAGTTGATCAGGCTGTTCTTCTTACCTGTTTTTTGCCATGGTAGCTCTTGAGACATTCTGCAGTAGGGTTTGTTAAATAGTAAATATCCGATTTCCTTGCTACATTGTAAGTTTGACAGTTGATACCTCTGGCATTTCAGTTTGATACTTTTTTTTTTTAATTGTGAAGGTACATCCTCATTCTTTCAAATGTGTGTTTTGCCTTGTAATTATCTCTGTTTTTTTAGAGCAATTTTTGTGAAACCATGGCTAAGTAACAAATTCGTTTTATTTTTGAATATGAGTTCCATTATGGAACCAGTGCAGTGCAGATAGCTTAAAATATTAAAGAAGTATTTGGGAAGTATGTGACTAATGAACATACAGCATGGTTTCAGAAGCTCCTTTCTGGGGATTTGAAAATGAGCCACATGGGCATCCGGAGACGAAGGTGGATAATGATGATCTGAAAGCTGTAGGAGAAGCAAATCCATCTCAACCTATGCTTGAATTAACAGCAAGGTTTGATGTTACTATTCCAACAATATTGGAACACTTGAAACGCATTGGCCAGGAAAGAAGCTGTCTAGATGGGTCCTGCATGAATTAAATGAATGTCAGAAGAGAAATAATCTCCAAGTTTGCCTTTCTTTGCTGCCATGGCATAAAGGCAAACTGTTTTCACACCATATTGTTACAAGAGATGAAAAATGGATTCTTGGGTGGTGCCTGTGGCTCAGTGGGTAGGGTGCTGGCCCCATATACCGAGGGTGGTGGGTTCAAACCCAGCCCTGGCCAAACTGCAACAGAGGAATAGCCGGGCATTGTGGCAGGTGCCAGTGGTCCCAGCTACTCGGGAGCCTGAGGCAGGATAATCCCCTAGGCTCTGGAGTTGGAGGTTGCTGTGAGCTGAGACGCCACAGCACTCTACCAAGGGCGATAAAATGAGACTCTGTTTCTATAAAAAAAAAAAAGAAAAACAAAAATGGATTCTTTCTGACAATCTCAAGTGTTTGACACAATGGTTAGATAAAGATGAAGTACTGAAACACAATGCAAAACCAAATATTCATCAACGAAAGCTAATGGCGTCTGTTTGGTGGTCCAGCGCTAGTATGATCCACTATAGCTTCATGAAACCTGGTCAGTCAGTTATAGCAGATGTCTACTGCAACCAATTGGATGACATGACGAGGATGCTTGTGATTAAGCAGCCAACATTGATCAATAGAGACAGATCAATCCTCTTGTAGAACAGTGTTGCCACACCAACAACACTGCTTAAACTACAGAAGCTGGACTTGCAAACTCTCTGTCATCTACCATATTCACTAGACCTTGCACCGACTGACTACCATTTCTTCCAGCCTTTGGACCACTTCTTGCGAGGAAAAATATCCAATTCTCAGCAAGGTATAGAAAATGCCTTTTGCAATTTCATTGCCACTTACTCTCCAGGCTTCTTCCCTGCTAGCATAATACAAGCTACAGTTAAGATGGCAAAATAGTGTTGATAGTTTAGGCATAGAATTGATTTTTTTTTTTTTTTTTTTTTGGAGACAGAGTCTCAAGCTTTCACCTTGGGTGGACAATCGTGGGTAGAGTGCTATGGAATCACAGCTCACAGCGACCTCCAACTCTTGGGCTTTAAGCAATTCTCTTGCCTCAGCCTCCCAAGTAGCTGGGACTACAGGCGCCCGCCACAACACTTGGCTATTTTTTGGTTGCAGTTGTCATTGTTGCTTAGCAGGCCCCTGGGCCAGGTTCGAACCTGCCACCCTAGGTTTGAGATATAATAAACTAAACCTTTGATTCAAAATTGGACATTTCATAATTAATGACCTAATATAATACTTGTTTGACCTTCATTCTGTAAATGTGGTTGATTTTCTCATGTTGAACCATCCTTGCATTACAGGAATAAATCCTGTTTGGTCATGGTGTATAATCTTTTTAATTGCTGTTGAATTTGGTTTCTATTTTGCTGAGGATTTCTGCATCAGTATTCATCAGGGATACTGGTCTTCAGTTTTCTTTTCTTATGTTGTCTTTGTCTGGATTGGTTTCAGATCCTTCTTTAAATTGATACAGTTCTCCAGTGAAACTAACTGCTCCGGGGCTTCTCTGTGTTAGGAGGTTTTTAATCCCTTAATTATTTATAGGTCTGATTCAAACTCCTTACTGTTTACAGGTCTGTTGAGATTTTCTGTTTCTTCGTAATTAAGTCTTGATAGCTTGACTATTTTTAGGGATTAATCCATTTCTTCTAGGTATCCAGGTTGTTTGTATAACATTGTTTATATTATCCTCCTAAAATCCTTTTCATTTCTGTGGCATAGGTTGTAATGTCCCCTCTACCAATTCTAATTTTAGTTATTTCAGTCTTCTTTTATTCCTAGTTAATCTAGTTAAAAGATTGTCAATGTTTTTTTTTTTTTAAGCAACCTCAATTTTGTTGTTTTCCTGTCCTCAATTTCATTTATTACCACTTTAACTTTTATTTTTGTTTATTTATTTATTTTTTAAAGACAGAGTCTCTCTCTGTCATCCAAGATGGAGTACAGTGGCCTCCACTGCACTGCACTGAGGTTACAGTTACCTCAACCTTGGGCTCCTAGGCTTAAGGTATTCTCCTGCCTCAGCCTCCTGAATAGGTGGGACTACACGTATATGCCATATGCCCAACTAATTTTTTTCTATTTTTTCGTAGAGACAGGATCTTGCTCTTGCTCAGGTCAGTCTTGAACTTCTGGCCTCCAGCATTCCTCCTGCCTTGGCCTCCCAGAGTATTAGGCTTACAGGCATGAACCACTGTGACCAGCCTCTGCTTTAATCTTTATTATTTTCTTCTTCCTGCTAGCTTTGGGTTTAGTTTTTTCTTTTTCCAGTTCTTTGAGGTATAAAGTTAGGTTGTTGATTTGAGTCTTTCATATTATAAACTTCCCTCTTGGCACTGCCTTTGCAGAACCCCATAAGTTTTAGTATATTGTGCATTCA
Source organism: Loris lydekkerianus (assembly GCA_963574355.1). NCBI lineage: Eukaryota > Metazoa > Chordata > Mammalia > Primates > Lorisidae > Loris > Loris lydekkerianus. The sequence goes on from CAUYPK010064468.1 coordinate 22,214, forward strand.
TTTTCATTTGTCTCAATGCATGCTATAATTTCTCTTGTGATTTCTTCTTTGACTCATTGTTTTCATGTGTATTGTTTAATTTCCACATACACGTGGATAGTGTGCTTGTTTGAAAATTTTAGCTCCATCCAAATCTGGCTTTTTGGTATTCCCAAAATACTGTCATATCTCTGTGCCTTTGTACATGCTGTTAACTCTTTCTGCTGAGCCCATCTCTGATCTTTTTTCTAGATAAGCACAGCTCAGATATCATCTCCTTATGCTCACATGGCCTTTATTGCTTATCTCTTTTCTAGGGTTCATCCTCTAGTTCTGAAAAGGTGTGGTTGTCTGTCTCTTGTTTTGGCCCATGAGTTCCTCAAGAGTAGGCATCTTGTATCTTGTTTAGGATTTTAACCTCAGTTCCCATTATAGTACTTGGAGCATATTCAGTGAATGAATGTTTATTTAATTGAATGACTACATGTATTTTTATTTGCCATGATGACTTTATCTGGTTACATGATTGCTTTTCCCTTGTTTTTAGGAGATGTTCCTGCTCATATGTTTGGCATGACAAAATTTGGGGATAACATTGAGGATGAATGGTTTATCGTTTATATAATAAAGCAGATTACAAAGGAATTTCCAGAGTTGGTAGCAAGGTATTGTGGTTATTTTAATTATTCTAAAGGAATTTAATTACTAAAATTAAGTGCCTGCATTTTTATCCTTTTAGTAATTTTTTTCTCTGTATGCTGATGAAAATTGTACAAATTTGAAACAGATTTAAAAAGTAACTATGTTGGGCTGGGCATGGTGGCTCACGCTTGTAGTCATAGCACTTTGGGAGGCCAGGGCCAGTGCATTGCCTGAGCTCACATGTTTGAAACCAGCCTGAGCCAGAGTGAGACCCCCATCTCTAAAAATAGCCAGGTGTTGTGATGGGCGCCTGTAATCCCAGCTACTTGGGAGGCTGAGGCAAGAGAATCACTTCAGCTTATGAGTTTGAGGTTGCTGTGAGCTATGATGCTATGGCACTCTACCAAGGACGACAAAGTGACACTTTGTCTCAAAAAAAAAAAAAAAAAGTAACTGTGTTTTCTTTTCTCTTATGACTTCCTGTTCTTTTTGTTTGTTTATTTGTTTTTTCATTGTTTTTTTTTTTTTGTAGAGACAGAGTCTCACTTTACCACCCTTGGTGGAGTGCCGTGAAGTCACAGGACCCACAGCAACCTCCAGCTCTTGGGCTTCTGCGATTCTTCTGCCTCAGCCTACCAAGCAGCTGGGACTACAGGCGCACGCCACAATGCCTGGCTATTTTTTGTTGCAGTTCGGCCGGGGTTGGGTTTGAACCCGCCACCCTCGGTATATGGGGCGGGCGCCCTACTCACTGAGCCACAGGCACCACCCATTGTTAAATCATAGCTGTGTACGTTGGTGCAATCAAGGGGTACAATGTGCTGGTTTCATATACAATCTGAAATATTCTCATCAAACTGTTCAACGTAGCCTTCATGGCATTTTCTTAGTTATTGTATGTAGACATTTGTACTCTGCCTTTAGTGGGTTTTGCCTGTACCCATTCTAAGATGCACCGTAGGTGTGGCCCCACCCATTATCCTCCCTCCACCCTAACCTCCCCCCTCCTTTCTCCTTCCCTGGCCCTTTCCCCATATTCTTGTGCTATAGTTGGGTTATAGCCTTCATGTGAAAGCTATAATTTAGCTTCATAGTACATTGAATACTTATTTTATTCCTGAGATACTTTGTTAAGAAGAATATGTTCCAGCTCCATCCATATAAACATGAAAGAGGTAAAGTCTCCATCTTTCTTTAAGGCTGCATAATATTCCATGGTATACATGTACCACAATTTGCTAGTCCATTCGTGGGTCGATGGGCACTTGGGCTTCTTCCATGACTTAGCAATTATGAATTGGGGTGCAATAAACATTCTGGTGCAGATGTCTTTGTTATATTGTGATTTTTGGTCTTCTGGGTATAAACCTAGTAAAGGAATTATAGGATCGAATGGCAGGTCTATTTTTAGGTCTCTAAGTATTCTCCAAACATCCTTTTTTTTTTTTTTTAATGAGTTACTTGAAACATTGAAAGTTCATTAGTTTGTTCAAGGAGAACATCACAAGAGTAGACCCAGTCCTCTGAAAATATCAGGATGGCACTGTCAAGTAGAGACACAAATACATTTCACATGACAGAGAGATGACGGGAACAAGACAAATGGCATAATGAAATAGAAAGAGTAAAAGGGATGTCTGGTTCATATTTGAAATTTTAGCTCATGTAGAAAAATTCCACTTCTTCAAATCAATTAAATTATGAAAGAAGTATTCTAGAAATACTTAGAATAAAAATTAAGAAAGAAAATACTGAGATTTCAAAGTGAAAAAGAAATCCAAAGGAAGATTAATAACCAGAGGTATATAATCTCAGAGTTGTCAGACCTGGGGAAATAGACATTAAATGCTGGGTCTGACATTGTAATACCCTCAGAGGGGAGCCCGGGTCACAGGGTCCATATGAGGGAATAGGTCTGTACTACCTGCAAAACATTTGAAACAGGGAGTTGTTCTTTTCTTTCTTTGAAAATAGAACTACAAAAATTCTGACCACTAGATATGTATGACTAAAAATGAATCATTTTTGAGAAATTGGCCATGTGAGATGGCTCTAAGCAAACTTTTAAGTCTCAAGCTTGCATAAGTTATGTAGTGTCATAATGGCAAATTGAGAAGTTTAAAAAAAAATCCTAATGCAAACTCAGTAAAACCGATGACATCAGTGAAGACATAAATGTGAGATAACACTGTGGTTGTGGCTACAGACTGGGGCTCCTGAATTACTCCTGTGTTAATCTGCGAATGGGTGGATTAAACATCAGAAACTTATTTTCTCATAGTTCTGGAACTAGACGTCTAAAATAAAGGTATACCAGCAAGTTGGTTTTTGATAAGTGCTCTTTTCTTGGCTTACAGAGATGGCCACTGTCAGTGTGTCCCCACATGGCCCCTCTCTATGCAGGCAACACTGCTGGTGTGTGTCTCTTTCTCTTGTAAGCACACCAGTCCTATTGGAGTAGGACCCCATCTTTATGATTATTTATGCTTCATAATTTTTTTAAAGACCCCATCTATAAATAGACTCACATTGGTGGTTAGAGCTTCAACATATGAATTTTGTTCATCCTTAATAACCCTCATGAAGATGACATAAAAGTAAAGTCTTCAAGTTCACTTATGGAAATTCATCAGAAGAGAAAGTCAGAAAATGCAACAAATAGAATACACACCGTCAGAACTAGAGATAAGAGAATTATTCAGAGTAGACATTAAAACAAATGTCATTTAAGAATTTAAATAAATGAAAGTCATGGCCATAGATAAACAGAAGATAATGGCTATCTCTTGAGAGAGAAGGTAGAAAAATTGGGAAGGAGTACAAAGTGTGACTGAATTCTTTGTAGTATCAGTTCTGGGAAGAAAAACGTCTAAGTTCAAAAGCAAAATGTATATACTTGATAAATATTTGGGGAGATGAGTTTTGTTGGTTGAAACTATTACTTTTGGTGTATTTCTGTGTGTTTGGAATATGTAATATCATATTAACATGTTGAAAAGGTATATCAACATGAGAAAAAAAATGGATTCTTATCTATACCGTTTAGTAATATATAATTAGGTAAAGTTCATTTTTTAAAGTTCTACCTGCTTAATTTTTAAATGTGTACAATGTTATAATACCCCTTATCTTCCAGGGTTGTTTTAAAATGTGAAACGCATGGCATATTTCTTGGAGAAAATATATATTCAATATATGGTAACTGGGAGAAAGAAAGAAGCAGCAACATAAAAAATCTCTTTCAGGAGACTGTAAGTGTTAAGGTGAAAGAGAAGCAAGCCTAACTCCATTTTGTTGTATTCCTGTTCCTGAGAGTCTGATTCCATTCTGTTGTTTTGATTCCTTTTCTGTTACATCCCATTACCTTTGAAACCCTTGCTCCTTGTTTACCCTCCCATTGTATAACTGTGATTGCATTGAACTAAAGTTGTTAGTGATGTAAATTACTGACTGCACTTGTGATTATGTCCCTGGTGATTATTGCTTTACCACCCCCACCTATGAGCCCCCCTCCCTACATTTCCTTAGGACATTGTAGATTGTATTTTGCTCTTGGGATTACAGCATTGTGTAAACTAACCACCCTACCCTTATGTTTTCCCCTAACTTTTGTGATTATGTTTACTATATTTATTTGCCCCCTGGGAATATTTTGCCTTATAAAAGCCAGAGCTTCAAACAACTTGGGGCTGCTCTCAGAAACCCCATGCTGGGACACTGAGGCAGTTGCTGGCCATGTTGGGACACTGAGGCAGTTGTCGGCCAGCTCTTCCATAAAGGACTTGTCTTTAATTCTGCTGGTGTAGTCTTTGGGGAACTCCTGGCATAACATAAGAAACTACTTAGAAAAGCAATAGTTCTTCTATTGGCCAAGTGCTGAAATCTAGGAGAAGAAAGTTTTTTGTTTTGTTTTGTTTTAATTGGTTTTTTGTTTTTGGTTGTTTATGTTTTTAAGGAAAAGGAGATATAATGGCTCATAAACTATTTCATAAGCTAGTAACATGTTCAAATTACTGATACTGGCCATTGGATCTACCTGTTAGGAAGTTATTGCTAAATCTCACTTGAACAGTCTGGGTAGAAAGGTGTGAGCAGAAGACTGGGTATGAATCAGAGAAGAGGAAGGACAGATAACAAAATCCTTGGGGCATATTGTTGGAGATAAAGAGGCAGGGGGAAATCATGTACTTATTTACATAAACTAAGGAGAAAACAGGAGTTTTTAAAAATGGGAGACCGCAAATGTGAACTATTTTAAGTAATTTGGTTGTTGAAGAAAATAGGTCAATGAGTTGAGGTAGACAGGGGAGTGTGTGTGTGTGTGTGTGTGTATTGGTAAGGACTTAGCATGTTTTAACAGATTGAAAGAAAACGAGTAGCAAGGGGGGAATGTGAGAATACAGGAATAAATTAGGGCACTCATGGATCAACGTCCTAGAAAAGACAAGGGGGCTTGGAATCAAGAACATGGGTGAAAGAGCTTTAAGCAGAGAAAAAGCACTTGTTCTGAGATTAGAAAGAAGTTGAACTCTGAGTCCTGATAGTGCTAAGTGTCTACGTGAGAAGTAGGACATGAAGGGAATTTATGCCTCTTAGCTTCTGTCTGTGAAAGGGAAAGGTAACATCCTGTCTGCTGTTTTTGTTTCTTTGTTTGCTGGGAGTTGTTTGCTTGCTTCTTCTGTGTCAAGAGTGGGGACTCAGGCATTGGACTACTCCATGAGGGGTGTTTCTTCTGAAGGAAAAATCAGATTCACTCCCAACTTCCTTTTTCTAAAGAAAAGTTTTTGTATGTGAACAATCATTGTTTGGTACATCCAATCACCACACTCATTTCAGAAAATTGTGGACAGTCCATAGAGGGGACGGATGTGTAAGAGTCACTGGCCAAGGCTTTTGGGAAATAAACAGGAACCAAGACTCTACATTTCCATGTCCTCTACAAAATCAGCTTTCCAAAAATAGACTCCTACAAGTAGTAGTCACAGGTGAATGTCATGCTTCTATTATTGCGATGACATAAAATCATTAAATCACTGCTAGTAGTAAAAGCAGTCGTGTTGGGTAATAGAACTGCCCTCTGCCCATTCAAAGGCAATTGCATTTTAGATGACACATGGTAAGCCGTGTCCTCTGGAGGGGAGTTGGACTGACTGAGGTTTCACTCCTATAGTAATTTGTTAAATGTTCTTCAGTGATGCTGCTTTTAGCTCAGAATAGTGGTATTAAACTGGCCACGGGGTCATGAGCATAGGACATAAAAAGGTTTCTACTTTATTGGTGATCTGTTAAAAATTTTAAAATATCCTCTATATTTATGAAAACTGAAAAAATATTGATTCTTAATCTAGATACATACTCTCAATATTCTTTGTCTAGTTTACACTTCACATCCACATACACCACACAAGCTGATTTTTGACTACCTTTGAAATGTCAGGAATATTATCTCAGTTAATGTTCATAGAATCCAATGAGATCTAAGGCCACAGGCAAATAACTACACTGACATTTCAAGATTGATCACAAAGTTCCAGAGACCAATTAGGATTCAAACTCATGCGTGAATTAAACAACTGAAACTAAAGGAGACGTGAAATCAAATGTTCTTCTAAGTTCTGAACCTATTAAGAAATGGACAAGTAAGTTTTGATTTCTTTAGGTGTTTAGATGTCAATTTTATTATTAGTAAAACCTGTATTGGTAAACAATTTTATACAGAAGGCCCAACACACTGTGCATTAGTCCAATGGCATCACTCTAAAACTGGCCTCTAGGATGAGAATTATAGTTACAGAGCTAGTAAATTGCCTGGAGGAAGGAAGCCTACCTCACATTTTCCATGAGTCCTTTAAAATAGTCACTCTTCTAGGGCAGCATCTGTGGTTCAAAGTAGTAGGGCGCCGGTCCCATATGCCAGAGGTGGTGGGTTCAAACCCAGCCCCGGCCAAAAACTGCAATTAAAAAAAAAAAAAAAGTAAAATAGTCACTCCTCTTCTTATAGAAAGAGAAATGGTGAGTGGTACAGGAATTGATTTCTATCAAATACTTTCAAAGGAGCTAGAGGTTTATCAGGAGGAAAAAAATAGATGATTCCAACTAATTGTGACGTGTTCTTTTTTTCATGATAGGCCATTCTCTCAATTTCATTAGATTAATCCAATTAAGGGTTGCATCTTCTCTATTATGTTATGCACCTTTTTTTATTGTTAAATCATAGCTGTGTACATTTGTGCAATCAAGGGGTACAATGTGCTGGTCTCATATACAGTCTGAAATATTCTCATCAAACTGTTCAACGTAGCCTTCACGGCATTTTCTTAGTTATTGAATGTAGACATTTGTATTCTGCATTTAGTAGGCTTTGCCTGTACCCATTCTAAGATGTGCAATAGGTGTGGCCCCACCCATTACCCTCCCTCCACTCTAACTTCCCCCCTCCCTTGGCCCTTTCCCCATATTCTTGTGCTATAGTTGGGTTATAGCCTTCATATGAAAGCTATAAATTAGCTTCATAGTAGAGCTGAGTATATTGGATATTTTTCTTCCATTCTTGAGATATTTTGCTAAGAAGGATATGTTCCAGCTCCATCCATGTAAGCATGAAGGAGGTAAAGTCTCCATCTTTCTTTAAGGCTGCATAATATTCCATGATACATGTACCACAATTTGCTAGTCCATTCGTGGGTCTGTGGGCACTTGGGCTTCTTCCATGACTTAGCAATTATGAATTGGGCTTCAATAAACATTCTGGTACAGATGTCTTTGTTATATTGTGACTTTTGGTCTTCTGGGTATATACTTAGTAAAAAAAATTATAGAAATTATAGGATTGAATGGCAGGTCTATTTTTAGGTTTCTAAGTATTCTCCAAACATCCTTCCAAAAGGAATGTATAAGTGTACATTTCTACCAGCAGTGTAGAAGTGTGCCCTTTTCTCCACATGGTTTTAGGATTTTGTTATGTGGGCTACTCTTACTGGGGTTAGGTGATATCTCAAAGTAGTTTTTATTTGCATTTCTCTGATAATTACGGATGATGAGCTTTTTTTTTCATGTATCTGTAGATCGTGCGTCTGGCTTCTTTCGAGAAGTTTCTCTTCAAATCCTTTGCCCACCCTGACATGGGATCACTTGTTCTTTTCTTGCTAATATGTTTGAGTTCTCTGTGGATTCTGGTTATTAAACCTTTATCAGAGGTATAACCTGCAAATATTTTCTCGCATTCTGAGGGCTGTCTGCTTGTTTTACTTACTATGTTCCTGGATGTGCAGAAGCTTTTTAGTTTGTGGTAGTTTGAGGTCCTCACTACCTGAGGTCCCAGGTCCCAGTAATGTATTTTTGTTACTGCTTCAATTGCCTGGGGAGTCCTCCTCATAAAATATTCACCCAGGCTGATTCCTTCAAGAGTTTTCTCTGCACCTTCTTCAAGTATTTGTATAGTTTCATGTCTTTAGTTCAAATCTTTTATCCAGTGAGAGTCTATCTTAGTTAATGGTGAAAGGTATGGGTCCAGTTTCAGTCTTTTACAGATCGCAAGCCAGTTCACCCAGCACCATTTGTTACCTAGGGAATTTTTTTCCCACTAAATGTTTTTAATTATCATGTCAAAGATGAAATAACGGTAAGTAGCTGAATTCATCTCTTGGTTCTCTATTCTGTTCCAGACATCTACTTCTCTTTCTTTGTCCAGTACCATGCTATTTTGATCACTATCGATTTATAGTACAGTCTCAAGTCTGGTAGTGTGATTCCACCTGCTTTGTTTTTATTTGAGTAATGTTTTGGCTATTCAAGGTTTTTTCTGATTCCATATAAAACAAAGTATTAGTTTTTCAAGATCTTTAAAATATGATAATGGAGCTTTGACAGAAATTGCATTAAAATTATATATTGCTTTGGGTAGTATAGACATTTTAACAATGTTGATTCTTCCCAGTCATGAGCATGGTATGTTTTTCCATCTGTTAACATCTTAGGCTATTTCTTTTCTTAGAGTTTCATAGTTCTCTTTGTAGAGATCTTTCATGTTCTTTGTTAGGTATACTCCCAAATATTTCATCTTCTTTGGCACTACTGTGAAAGGAATAGAGTC
>CAUYPK010064471.1:0-14708 GCA_963574355.1 Loris lydekkerianus
CATGTTCATGTATACGCCTCCACCAGAGAGCTAAGTACTGTGGTACCAACTTTATTTAACAAAGGAAGAAATGAAACTTGGAGAATTTGAGTAATTTGCCAAAATCACAGAACTAGGAAATGGACAGAAAAAGTACTTAAACCTTAATTCTTCAGGATCTAGTGTTTATGCCCTCCCCAGTTATGCTGATCTCTTCCTTCCTTCCTTCCTTCCTTCCTTCCTTCCTTCCTTCCTTCCTTCACCTTTTTCTCTCTCATCTCTCTGTCTCTTTTTCTTGTTCTCTTTTTCTCTTTCTTCTTTTTACCATCAGACACTAGTGATCCAGTTTGGTCTCTCAGCCACTAGGCAGCCTGAGATGCTGTCTGCAGCTCTTAAGTTTGCCAGAGTCCCTCCCTGCTCACTGGAATTGCCTTAGGACTTGCTACACTTCCTTCTAAAATCGGACCAGCCTCCCACTATCCTCGCCAACCCTGGCCAGGAAGCAGAGCACAGGGCCCACCCTGGAGCCCTGGCCCCATGCCTGCCCTGGGGAGGTCCACTGGGCTCCTGCCAGCAGGTTGCATAGAGCAAAGACTGGGCCTTTCTCAGGAAACTCACAGATCTGAACCTGATCTCTTCCCATATGTTAGAGCAGGGGTCCTCAAACTTTTTAAACAGGGGGCCAGTTCACTGTCCCTCAGATCATTGGAGGGCCAGACTATAGTTAAAATAAAAAACCCCAAAAAACTGTGAACAAATTCCTATGCACACTACACATACCTTATTTTGAAGTAAAAAAAACGAAATGGGAACAAATACAATCACACTGCCTCATGTGGCCCACGAGCCACAGTCTGAGGACTCCTGTGTTAGAGGATAATTTTTTTAAAAAAGTAAAATTATGGTTTCTGTCCACACATCAAACAAAGATTTTATTTCACTCACTAATGGAACGAGGGAACCGGCAAGATGATGTAACTGGTTCAGAGGAGCAGTCAAAAAAACTACACCCTTATACAGAGTAAAGGAATGTTGAAACAACTTTATCTATGGACTTGAAACTTACTTTGTTATTTGAGAGGGAACAGAATTTGTGCGCAAGTCTATAGACAAAAATGATTTGCATTGCTATCCTTATGTATAATTTCCAGAGTTATAAAATAATTTCAAAGAATGTGAAAAGCAGGATCAGATCATTTGAATCCTTTGTTCATTCAAAAATCTTGTGTTTTACCTTACGGGTGAGTATTTTCCTTGGGTTGTCATCTCTGTGCTATCTCCCAGTTCCCAAGAAGGAAGGAGTTTTCCTGCTCTCTGTTGGGAAGCCTTAGATTGCAGGCTTTGGCATTAGAGGAACTTTGGGTTCAAAGCTCTGCTCTGTTCTTACTAGCGTGTGGCCTCTTGGAAAGAACTTGCTCCCCGAGTTCCCCTCCTAAAGTGGTGGTGAGGATCAAAGCGCCTGGCAGAGGGGGAGGACAGAACCAAACCTTTATAGTCTGCACCAGCCATGGTTCCAAATTTAATTTATATGTGTAGAAACTGAGGCCAGTCACTGAACCAGGGTCATGTTACTCCAGCTGGGACTCCAGGCTGGGCAACTGGCACCCACGAAATGGCAAATGCTGCTTGTCTGCTTAGGTTCTCAGGTCCGGCCAAGTCCTGCATTATGAGTGAGCTGACCAAGGACCCCAGGAAGCCAGCCACCAGGCTGGTGGGGACACCTCGCTCCCTGACCCCTTGCTCCCCTGTTTGGCATGAGTGTGGAAAATGGGCAGGTGGCCCGCTGCTCTTGCAAGGACCCACCGTGGCAAGGCCCCAGGGTCTGCTTGTTTCTCCTGTTGTCTGTTTTTACTTCCTACTGAAATCCAATATCCTTAAAGAAAAATGCAGCGCTTTGTGAATTTTCACATAATGAACTTACACACAGGCAAGTAGCAGTCGGCTCAAGAAACAGAATGTGACCAGCACCCCAGAAACCAACCCATGTCCCCTCCGAAGGGAAGCTAACCACTACCCTGACTTCTCATAACCTGGAGTAGTTTTGCCTGTTTTTGACCTTTGGGTAAAGATCATAGAATCTGCATTCTTTTGGGTCTGGCTCCTTCCATTTAACATTCTGTCTATAACTGTAGTTTGTTCATTCTCGTTTCTAAATGAAAATACAACTTATCCATTCTACAACTGACAGACAGTTGGGCAGTTTCTAATTTTGGCCCACAGAGGTATACATTTTTGTGAGGTCTGCTTAGTTTTTAAAAGAAAAGTTGTGTGCTGCTTGGCCACGACATTGTCTTGACCCAGCCTTAACAGATGGACCAGCCTGCTTTCTTCTCTGCCACAATCAGCAATTTTTCTTTCATACTTTTTCTTCCTTGAGGTCCAGTGTGCCATCCCCTCTGCAGGCCTCTTCAGCATTGCTGAGCAAGGCCAGTGGCTGCCCTGTTGTGCATTTAACAGGTGCCGGTGATAGGCTCCTGGCTCCAGTGTCACTCAGGGTGAGAGGCCTTGAGTTGAGCTACCGAGGTGGCTGATAGTTGCAGAGGCCCCTGGAAATTCAGCTCCCTGGTCAGTTGGCGCGGTAACTTTCTCTCCCTTCAGATTCTGTGTTTTTCCACTCTGGAAACAGTGGTTTCTGCTCCCTGCCCTTTTCTGTTTCTTGGTGGGTTTCCCTGTTCCTTGCTCTCTGTTCCTGAGAGGGACACAAAGCAGCGTCTCTCCCAGCCCGTCCCTTTCAGCAGGCACCTCCGTGCCCTCCCTTCTTCCCTGCCTATGCAGGGGGCTGCCCTCGCAGGGTCTTCATTTTCACTGGTTTTCTCTGTCGTCCCCCAGAACCTCCAGTCTTTATCTTTCCCAGAGCTGCTGTGATTGTCACTGTTTCTGCTTCATCTCCCTTCCCTTCAGTCCTGTTAGTCACTTCCTTAACTGTAAATATTATTTTCCGGGGGTGGTGGCGGTGGTGGCGGTTAACCTTTTCCCAAAGAACTTTCCTCTGACTTCCCGTCGGTAAGGCAACAAGCTCAGACCCTCAGATGGAGCAACTCGGGCCAAAGTGACTTAGCGAAACATTGAGCCAAATGGAATATGCGAATCAACAAAAATGAAGAACGCAAATCTGCTGGTCATGAGGATCAAAGATTAGCCTTGGGATTTGGAGTGAGCTTTCTTGTAACAAGGGTGATAAAAGAAATCAAAGAGATTATAGTGTTACTGTTATTAAGATAAAAGATAAAAATGACAAAGTTACAAAATAATAAAGTTACAAAGTAATTTTTTTGAGGGAGTGTCTTATTCATTATTCTATCTCCTAAACACCTGGCTTAAGGCCTAAAGCATAGTATTAATAGATGCTCAATAGATATTTATTGAAAGGATAAATTAACAAAGTAAAATCATTTATTATTGTGACTAATATGTAATCCAGTACATACGACCTGGTGGGTGATTTCTAATTCGTTCCACTCAGAAGCTACAATAGGTAGACATTATGGTTCTCCCATTTTCCACTGTGGAACCCGAAACTTAGAGACTAACTTCCCCAAGGTCACAACTCCTCAGTGACCAGATTATGATTTAAATTCAAGTGCTCTGATTAGAGTCATCCTCTAAGGAATCCGAAACAGTAAAGCGAATGACCATTTAGGGGTATTTTTATCTTACCAGGCAGTAATACCAGCCAGACTGGCTCTTTACTGCTGGCCCCTGGCTGTCCGCCCAGTTTGGTGACAGACCCCGCTGCAAAGCCAGGCTGGCTGTGCTGTCCTCTGCCCGCAGCTGCCAGGCTTCAGAGTGGCAAACCTTTTCCGAGTCTGGCCCCTGCTGGTGGACATGAGCACAGCACAGCAGGGCCCTCCCTCTTCCGGCCTGTTGCTAGAGCATCTTTGGGGAGAGCTGGGCTGAGGGAGGCCCCACGTAGCCGCGGGGGAATTCTGTCATTTTAGGGGAGTGGTGTATTGCCCAGACCCTGGACCCCAGACCCCAGACCCCAGACTGCAGACCGAGACCTGTGCTCTAAGAAATAGGAATGTCGCTGTCCTGGCAAATCTGGCCTGTGTAGTTACTTGACGTAGGGTGGAGGAAGGGCAGGGGGGTTAAAGGTCATTTATACAACACTGGAACAAGATTCAGGAGCATCTTGGGTTCTAGGCCCAGCTGGTCACTCTCTCTAATGGCAGATATCTCTTCTGGACCTGCTTCCTCATCTGCAAAATGAGTCAATGTTTCACGGCCCTTCCGTCTTAAATCTCTACCTGAACATTTTTGAGATTTCCCCCAGTCAGGTCTCCTTGGATCTCACCTTCCCCCCTCAAGCCCCTCTCCAAACCCCTTTCCTGCGTCTGGCCCTGCCAACTTGCATACCCTCTGGTCAGATCACTCGCTGGCCCAGCTGCCTGTGACCCCAGCGACCTTTGTACAAGGTCCCCAGTCTATCCCAGTGTTTTTCAATCTTTTAAAACATTTTTTTACCTCCTGTCACACTTGAACCTATAATTAGACTTCCACAGCACACTTAAATTATGTCATAAAAAAGGAATAATCAAAGAATATACTTATACTGTGCTTTGAAGTTCTTTTGAAAATAATTTAATTAATGATCTTTAAAAATTTTTACCGCATACCTAAGAGGATGCCATAGCACACTGACTGAAACTCACTGCTCTATCCTAAAGGGAGCCCAGCCACCGTCTTGGTGTTGGAGCCAGCTTGCTCACACTGGCTGGCAAGACCAGACCCAGGAAAGCTTAGACAGCTCAGGCTGTCAGGAAAGGAAGGATGCTGGTTGCTGGACCTTTCCAATGTGCAAATGGCCGAAGTGCAGAGGGAAGCTGGGGTGGAGGGACTTGGGGAGGAATGTAACATTGTTGTGGTCTAGCGGTGGTTTTAACTGAGGGGCCCAGAAATTTCTTACGGAGAAGCTAGGGACCAGAATCCCTGTGCCAATGGGGGTGGCAGTTACAGCAGCCTGTATGTGGCTGTTGCTGTTGACAGGACCTCCTGTTCAACCCTGGAGTTGTCTAAAGAAACAAGAGTTCCCCAAAAGTTTTGTATTTACTTTGGAACACGCACAGTACACACATCCCTTTAGCCCTGGCAGAATCTAAAGCAGGGCTTCTGTGGTGAAGGAAATTATTTTTCTGATTTTTTAACTCATGGGGATTAACACTTTAAAAAATACAATAAAAATAAACTATGAGAAAACGAAATGAAGGACACCCCAAAGAGTCTTTCCTCTTTTCCATGAGACAAGTCCTCTGACTGGCTGAAATTATGTGGCTGTTGTCAAATTGCTGTAAATGTTCTGAGCACTGACTCCCTAGCTATGTTTATCTCATCAGGAACTCCAAATAGTTTGCAGACTGGCCCAGACTGTAGACACACTTCAAGTAGCACTGGTCTAAGCTGCTCTTACTTCTGGAGTTTTTGAAGATAAAAGAAATCTTCAGGCTCGACGCCCGTAGCACAGTGATTATGGCACCAGCCACATGCACAGAGGCTGGCAGGTTTGAGCCTGTCCCAGGCCAGCTAAACAACAATGAGAACTGCAACAAAGAACAGCTGGACGTTGTGGCAGACTGAGGCAAGAGAATCAATTAAGCCCAAGACTTGGAGGTTGCTGTGAGCTGTGACACTACAGCAGTCTACTGAGGGCAACATAGTGAAACTCTGTCTCAAAAAAAAAAAAAAAAAAAGAGAAAGAAAGAAATCCTCACAACAGCAGCAGGAATAGGAATTTTTAACAAATGGATAGTTTCCGTAAGAAGCAAAAGAGGAAAATTCATAGCACTTTGTCAACAGCATGCCACACTTACCAAATGACAAGTTACATTAAAGAAATGTTTTTGTTTGCAGACATCTGTGGTAAAGTCAGGAGTGGTATCAAGCTCTTTCTCAGTGCCACCAGAAGTATTGTTTTCCTACTTTAAACTTGAACATGTTTGAAATACCAAATGATAAAAAGCACAGGAGCAAGAACACATAACAGCCTTTTTATGAAGCTCTGTGACACAGATCCAAAACTCCACATCCGTGTTGCATTATTGAAAAAAACATGTCCAGAAATGGCAACAAACACGGGCTGGCTCTCCTGGGACAGGGAGGACTGGGCAGTGGTCAGCTGCCCTATCTTTCCTATTTTCTGTTCATTCTCAGCTTGGAAGCTCAATAACGACATTTCATCTGTTTCTGTTTTGATGTTAGCTGCAATAGGAAAGGCATTTTATTGCATTGAAAAATAAGAATTTCACATTATCTAAGGTATATCAGGCATATTAGCAGCCTGGCTTCAAAATTATCCTCTTAGTAGAAAACATGGAGGTACAGACAGGACTAAGCCCTGAATGAGGTGTGATTTTAAGGATTGAGATGACTACCTTTTTTTTTTTTCTTCCCCCCCAACAGACATTTCAGAGCTTCTACATTTAGTTTAGAGATTACAGGGTTATTCTAATGATGCTGCCGCTGCCCAGAACATTTTTGAAAGGCCTTTCTTTCTTTTTTTGAATTGAGGGCAATTTTTAAGAGAAATGACTAAGAAATAGCGTTAGGCTATGCGTGAGAAAGGCCACGGACCCAAAGGGCTCGTCCAAACCAATGATTCCCTCACTCTACACCATCAGTGCCTCTGACAGCGTGTTAATAATAATCAAAGACCGAAAACATTGCTAACTATTTAAACACCACTAACCACAGTGCTAGTTATGATGAAATTAAAACGTAGTCACAATGCAATCCTAACTACCCAGAAAGGTTGTCTCGGCGGGTTTGTAAAGGCTCAGGTAGTCTATTCACTTCATCAAGAATCTGACAAGAATCTGACAAGAATCTGTGCTGCCCTGACAGGGCTCACTTTTGTTAAAGATGACGTTCCTGCTTGTCCCCTGGGTGTCCTTGGCACAGCACCCTGTGTTCCCACTCCAGCTTCTTGGGAGTTAGGAGCCCCAAGACTGCACTGCGATCACCTCTCACCTTAACATTTTGTCTGGCAAAGTCACTGAAAACAAATGCAATAAAACACATGTCACGGCAGTTCCAGGTGGCTCAAGTGTGACTGCCCCACAGTGAAGGATTGGTGGTTCCAGGGGACACAGCACAAGAGCCAACCCCTGATCTCAGGTATCCCTGGACACACCTTAGGTGAGAACCTTCCATAGCAGAGCTGATAGGGCACGCACTTCTTCACTGTAAAGCACCACAATCACAGACACCAACCACGTATTAGGAGATTAACCGCAATAGCCATATTATCTAAGTACCAGCTCCAGCACCCTGGGAAGGAAGTGATCAACCCACCTGAAGAAATGTAAGTCCTGGTAGCTAGTACGAACACTTGGCATTGATATACATTAAGAAATGTTATCATGACTCGGTGCTCATAGGGCACTGCCCTCATACACTGAGGCTGGTTGGTTCGAACCTGGCCCAGGCCAGCTGAAACAACAATGACAACTGCAACCAAAACAATAGCCAGGCGTTGTGGTGGGCGCCTATAGTCCCAGATACTTGGGAGGCTGAGGCAAGAGAATCGCTTAAGCCCAAGAGTTTGAGGTTGCTGTGAGCTGTGATGCCATAGCACTCTACCATGGGTGACATAGTGAGACTCTGCCTCAAAAATAAATAAATAAATAAATGTTATCATGATAGTATCTGAAACTTGAGATTTATGGAAAGACTCCAAATGGAGTGTACAAGAAACATAATTTTAGGGTTATCCTCGTCAATTCAGGCATAGGTAGGAGAACCAGTGGAAAATTATGTGAAGCAAATAATTCGACTATGTATGTATTTCAAAGTCTAGCTGAGACTTCTGAGGATAACCGGCCTCCCAAATAATGCTGTTGTGCTGTTGTAGTTGGGGCATCCTTATGGTTTAGGGTTTAGCCTTCACGGGTGTGTCTGTGTCACGTAAAGACCCAGTGGTCTAATCCCTGGTCCCACAGGTCATGTCTCAGGCCCACACTGCTTCAGAGGGTCCCAGGGTTAATCCACTTCAGCTGCCCCCCCCCCCCCCCCGTCCTCCTGCCTCCCACTCACTGCTCTTCACACAACACATCCTCCAGGTTCTTTGTCACATTTCATGTATCCTCCATGGCTATTTTCCCGCATGGTCATTCCACATCAGCTGCTCTGTCCACGTCATGGGAAGAGACAAATCTGGAGGAGAGATGACAGACAACTGAGGCACAGATCCCAGATCTAGGAGCTGGTGGCAGAGGGAAGAGACCTACTGAGCAGAGGTGTCAGAGACATAAACAATCAGGCGTCTGAGCTGGTCGTCCAGAACAGGGTCTTCCTCTCACTTTATTACCCACCTGTTGTTCCGTCCTGTGCCTACCCATGTCTGTGCATTTGCCCTCTACTTGGGTTTGTGGCCAAGTTCAGGGCACCTTTCCCAGCCCATCCCTCAATCACAGTAAAACACCCTCAGCTGTTTGCTTTACTTTGCCCATATAGATGAAGCCTCAGTAATATGAACTGAAATCATTTAAGACCATGCATTAACAAATGAAGTGTTTTAGCCAGGAGAGTGACATCGTTGCTTTATAGAAGAAAACCGCACAATACATGTTCACTATGCATACCTCATTTCTTACTCAAAATAAATAGAAATAAACTTGGCTTCTGGGATTTTTATCTTATTTTATTTTATTTTATTTATTTATTTCTTTTCTGTCGAAGCAGGAACTCAACTTTATTGCGTCAAGCAGCCGCTTATATAGAGCGTGGGGAAGGGGCAGGGAAAGGAGGCGGGGGATGAGGTGCGTGACAGGGTTGGGCCAATGGCATGGTACCACGTTGGCTGTATCTAGGTAGAGGCAGTTTCAGGCCGGGCCTTGCCATCCCTTTTTGATAAACCTGAACTAAACTTTTCTGCTCTAGTATCTGAGTCCGGGCACTGTTTCCACTTCCACTTTTCACCACCTTCCACCCACCCCTATGTGGTAAGTAAAGCAAAGGTTGGATCAAAACACAGGCAACCAATGGAACAAACATGATGGAATGTTTTTTTGTTTTTTTCTTTTTGAGATGGAGTCTCATTTGGTCACCCTGGGTAGAGTGCCATGGTGTCATACCTCACAGCAACCTCAAACTCTTAGGTTCAAGCAATTCTTTTGCCTCAGCCTCCCAGGAAGCTGAGACTACAGGTGCTCACCATAACACCCAGCTATTTGTTTGTTTGTTTGTTTGTTTGTTTTTTAGAGATGGGGGTCTCGTTCTTGCTCAGGCTGGTCTCAAACCTGTGAGTTCAGGCAATCCACCTGCCTCAGCCTCCCAGAGTGCTAGGATTACAAGTGTGAGCCACCACACCCGGTCCATGCTGGAAAGTGTTTTTGTGCTTCAGTACAAGTGGCGTGAAATCCAAAGAGATGTCAGCAGTATTAGAGAGGGAGGGAGCTCTATTTATGACAGGGCGAAGAGCAGCTGGCTTTATACACAAGTCTTTCTTATCAGGGTGCCAAGGATGTGCAGGTCATTATTGGGACTCTCTGGCCAGCTGTTCTTCTCACGGTGTCAGAGGCTTGTGATATAAGTATATTTCTTAAGGGTTTATAACTGGCCTGGTGCAGGGATATGATGAATCTGCAGCATGTCTCCCTGATCTGAGTTATGACCTCCTGTAACTTAGTCTTACAGAACATTTTTTTTTTCCAGATCTAAGATGGAGTTAGCTTGGGCAAACTAACATTCCTGAGTATTTGTTTTATTCTATTGTGGGAGTTGGGGCATTGTTCTCATAAACTACTTCCTGCATGACTAATGGGTGGCATGGAAACCTAAAGGGAATTATTGTTAGGGTCTGGGTTGTATATAGGGTGAGCTTGCAGGAGAAAAACTTCTTTTATTGATTTGTCAGTAACGGTTTATGATTTTGCAAAAAAAATCAGAAAGGTCATGCGTCCTATAAAAGGAAAGAGCCAGGTTAGTTTGGGGGTGGCTGATTGTACAGCAGACCAGATGGAGTCTTCTATCCCTTGCGGGCTGAGTGGCCTGAGCCAGGCAGTCTTTTCTAATATTCTCTGGGTTCTCTCTTCAATCTGGCCTATTGTCTTGATGAAAAAACAGCAAAAGGTGTTGCTGTCCACTGGGCTGCTAGTTGATGACACAGAGGCAGCACTGCTGATGAAATGATTTTAAAAGGGAAGGCTGCTGCTCGCTCAGGCACAACAGCCATCACCTGTCTTTATTCACTCTCAAATAGGCCCAAACTCATTAGATAAAAATAATCCAAGAATAAAGAAGACAAAAGGTAAAGATTCCTTATCAGTGTTGATGCAGCAAATTATGTATGCACCTTTTTAAACTGATAATGTCCTGTTTGGAGATAAACAACAACGGAGATGAACCACAAAGGTGCTGCATTGTCTGTTCTGTTTGCCTACTTCCCTATATGACTAACTGAAAGTTATTGTGTAAATAGAGGTAGAGGATTAAGTGCAATGGTCCATTGACTGTCAATGATGTGCCTCCAGCTGCGACTTGGCAGGGCCCCCCAGCACATTCTTTCCTTTAAGGCATAACTGCCTGCATTTTTCAGCAAAGCCACTTATGTGAGCTGGGTGAGAATATCCCCCCAAACTCACATCTAGCCCAAGTACTAGAAATGTTCCATCTCAGGGCTTTAGACCTCAAGGAGCACAAATGAGACTGATTCACCTTACAAGTGTGCAGGGGACTGTGCCCCTTCAAAAGGTGTTAGCTAATGTGCAGACTCTACCTTCATTTGTTAGGAGATATTCTAAGGCCATCTTGTTGTCTGCAACCGTGTATGTTAGGGAATTTAGAGTGAGGTAAAGGTTGAACATTTTTTCCTGTATCCTGGCCAATACTGGCTACAATTGATATATTTTTGCAGTGATTGCATTATATGTAACTTTTCCCATTAATTTTGTTATACTTATTAGGGCTGTAATACTTGCTGTTATAGCTCAGATAGCTCTTCTGTCACTGGAAAATGGTGAACTAAAACAGACCTTTACACCAACAATATAGAGGAAAGAACTTTTAATTCTTAGAACTCAGGTGCCTCAAGGCATAAAATGCTGAGTTCCAAGGAACAGTTTTTTTCCAAACTTTTCATACCATTTTTTTTGTCTTTAGTTCAATATCAGCTACATAGTTATGGCTCCAGATGTTAGAAACAGGGTATTGTTATTAGTTACAGAGTCTTTTTTTTTCTTTCTCTTTTCAAGGGTATTTCAGCTCAGTGTCAAGTTTGTTCTTATCCTTGGAGGAGGAGTTCTTCTGAAACTGCCTGCTGCTTTCTCAGGATCACTAAGAAGTAAAAGCTTTATTTCTCCTTCCTCGCTTTTATGTAAATGTCAAGGACTTTTGTGTATTGGAAGGTATATCTTTATAGTTTTAGGAGGTGGCAAGAGATATCTTACTGCCTCCATTCCTGCTAGTTTTGCAAGGTCTAAACAATGGAAAGAAGCTATTCCTTTCTTTTTCTGGGCTGTCATGAACATTAGGCCAGGAGGGGGAAAGATGATCTTACATATTGATAAGAGTAGTGAAGGGTCTTGAAGAGAGGGATCTTGTAGGAAATCAGCAGAAAGCTATGGCCATGTCATGGTACTATGATATGTGCTTTCTAAGATAGATCAGCTAGGTTGACCAAAATGGGGATGATGTTGAGAGAGGTTACCAGAGAAGGGTGAGGTCTAGAAGAACAGGTCTTCTCAAGGAGATCACAAGGATACACCTGCAGGGTCCTCTCCATGGTGACTCAGCTCTTGGGAATTTGTAAACTTAACTTCCTGAAACTTGGAAATTTCCAAGTTCTGTGAAATCATGTAGTTCTGTAAGGGCTGGAACAGCATCTCCTGCTTGATTCAAACTGGCCAATGAGAAGGGTACCTGTGGGGTGGAACTTTTTGACTGTCAATAAAAAGGGAAAGACCAAGGTAGTCGGGGAGTGAGGCCATTTGGAATTTTATGCCTTAAGCTCCCTGCTGGTGAATAAAGCCCTTCCTCTTATAAACGTGGTGTTTGGGTGCTCTTTCTCTCCATTGGGCCTCATCTTCCTGCAACATTTTTGGTTCCCTTACCAGGAAGCAAGATTACTCTTGGAGAGAACATGCACCTGGTAGTTGCCACCAGTCCTCTGGACACCCACATGGGGGCCCCTGATTGGCCTGGGAGACGTGAACCACTGAGCGCACCAGGGAGGCAGTTTGGCCTTCCTGTGTGGACACCTCTACTGGGCTGAGAAAGGACCCTGTCAGCAGGTCTTCAAGGAGTCAAACACCAGGAGGAACTGGCATACAGGTACCTACACAGGGAGACGTCTAAGGCAAGGTATGATCGATCTGGGGATCCCACTACAGTTTTAGTGGAAGAAGGAGCCTGATCAATTCCTTGGGTATTAGACTGCCAGCAGGTCTATTGAGAGGTGTGTGAGAGTGTGTGGATGTGGTGTGACTGAGAGAATTCCAAGGGTGGAGTTGGACCTCCCTTCACAGGGCCTAGGGGAGTGTTGGTTTGCCTCCCAGGGCTAAGTGGCAGCTCAAGTGGGAAATTGAGACTACCCAGGGTAAGAAATAAGTAGGAATTGTGTGCATGTGAGTTCTTGGAGAATGACTGAGATGGGTAACAATAGGTGGGGTTTCTCCCTCCTCTCCCCCCATTCATGGGGTGAAACGAATGTGTGAGTGTGCCCTTCTTCCCTGCTCCAACTTTGTCCCTGGCTATTCTGAGAGAAACTGGAAGTTCCATGTTTTCCTCTTTCTGTCTTTGGTGGTGGCCACGTGGTCATGTGGGACTTAGGGAAAATGAAAAGACATTAGAAAGAATGTTGTTGTAGTTTTGTTACTGGAATGTCTTCAGTGAGTGTTTGGTCTCAGGAATTTGAGAATTGAGCCCACAGGCCACAGATCAGTGATAAAATGGCATTTTGTTGGACTGAGGGATATGCAGAGAGAGTGGAGAGTACCAGAGCTATTGGCAGAGGGTCGTGCCTTGGAAAGTGTTGTAGTTCAGGCAGTCCAGTGAGCTCTGGATGGCCCTTGAAAATCTGGGTAAGAGAGTGTAAATCTTGTGCTGGATGAGGCTGTATCTATATAAGTAATAGGTCTCCAAGGTGAACAGCCTCTGGAAGGGGGGAGGAGGCCCAGATTGGAGGTTTCCTGGATAAGTCCTTTTTCTAGGGGTAAATAATTGGCCTTGAGAGATATTTTGGCCAGGACTTGGTAGATGAAAAAATACCTTTACAAACTGAAAGGATGTTCTAGCAAATGAATGAATGCAGCACCTCACCTTGGACAAGGTTATTAGGTCTTTGCTGCAGTTTTTGTCTGGGGAGGGGATTACAGTGTGTGCCCCTTATTCAGCGTGTAGCCGTTCAAAAGGTTTTGGGCTGCTTTGTCCATGACCTTGCTGGGGCTCAGAGGATTTATGCCTGGAGATGGAAGTCTGACGTCTTAGCTCACCTGAGCCCAAAAAATGGGGGTTCCCTGTCCAGTACTGACTGGGAAAATCCTGTATCAATGTTATATCTCATAAAACATCTCTCATTTGTAAAATGTAATAATTTGATTATTTAAATTATTGGGGAAACTGAGTCTTTGTCAAAGTATAACATTCTTGCTTTTTAAATCTTCTAATTATCAATTTGGCCGAGTGAATGGGTGACTTCATAGTAAACTGGGATCCTGTTTTGTGGGAAGTGAGTTTTTGAGAGTACGAGAAATTAGACAGAAATGAGAATGGCATCGTGTAAAGAAAGAATCTTGTGTGATAAATTTCGTCCTGAAACAGAATGATTGTGTAAGAAAGTGGAAGGCAGGACAAAAGATAAAGAAAGTTTAGAATGTTTGTAGATGGTCTGTGCAGGTTAAATGAAGCTCATAAAAGAGAATTTGTGAAAGAATTTACATGTGTTCCAGTTGACTATGTATGTCCTTTAAAATCTTTTGGCTTGTAATTTTGTTGAAACAAATGTTTTAGGCCTTTGATATTTGACAAACCTTCCAAAATAAAAACTCTAAATCTGGGGTTTGGTGTCTGTAGGGGAATGGTTGCAATGCTGGCCACATGCACTGAGACTGGAGGGTTCAAACTTGGCCCAGGACAAAAAAACAAAAAAACACAATTCTGAATTTGGTCTTCTTGAAATATTAAGACCACTGAAAGTCATGAAAAAACACATTAAACTTATTTGATTTATTAAAAATATATAGGAAACATTGTCAAATATGAAATGGTAATTAATTTTTTATGAATTATGAATATTTATGTGTTCCAGTATTATAAAGCATTTGGTCTGTCCTAACGTATAAGACATTGATCCATCCTAACATATATTGTCAGTAATAATTTTAATTCATCTAAAAAAGAAAGTTTTTTCTTATGTGACTGGCTGAATCCAAAATTTATCCTAAAAAAGAAAAAGAAATATTAAGAGAGGATAATGAATTCTCTCGAATTCAAATTTCTGATGTCTTTGGAAATTTAATACCTTCAGACTAAAAAGCAGATTTTTAGAACTTTCATTGGAAAGTTAACATGTCTATGAGTATTGCTAACCTAACTTCAACAGAACAGAAATCAGTTATGTGAAACTGGGCTGGTTTGTAATGGCTTTTTGTTTGAAATATTGTTGATTCTTTCTGTGTTCTGTTTTCCAGAAGTCAGGAAAATAATTTTCTGTCTTTTGAGCTATTTGTAGCTTTTCAAGCAATGTATGTACTTATGAGCAGAGTTTGAAACATGTATTTTCTCTGTCTCCTTGATTT
>CAUYPK010064474.1:0-33105 GCA_963574355.1 Loris lydekkerianus
TATGAAAAAATGCTCATCATCTCTAATCATCAGAGAAATGCAAATCAAAACTACTTTGAGATATCATCTAACTCCAGTGAGACTATATATCACAAAATCCCAAGACCAGAGATGTTGGCATGGATGCGGAGAAAAGGGAACACTTTTACACTGCTGGTGGGAATGGAAATTATTATATTTATTCTGGAAAGGTATATGGAGAATACTTAGAGATCTAAAAATAGAACTGCCATTCAATCCTGTAATTCCTCTACTGTGCATATACCCAGAAGACCAAAAATCACATCATAACAAAGATATTTGTACCAGAATGTTTATTGCAGCTCTATTCGTAATTGCTAAGTCATGGAAAAAGCCCAAGTGCCCATCGATCCATGAATGGATTAATAAATTGTGGTATATGTACACCATGGAATATTATGCAGCCTTAAAGAAAGATAGAGACTTTACCTCTTTTATGTTTACATGGATGGAACTGGAAAATATTCTTCTTAGTAAAGTATCTCAAGAGTGGAAGAAAAAGTACCCAATGTACTCACCCCTACTATGAAACTAGTTTAGGGCTTTCACATGAAAGCTGTAACCCAGTTGCGACCTGAGAATGGGGGGAAGAGGGAGAGGGAGGGGGGAGGGGGGTAGAGGGAGGGGGGACTGGTGGGAATCACACCTGCGGTGCATCTTGCAAGGATATATGTGAAACTTAGTAAATGTAGAATGTAAATGTCTTGGCACAACAACTGAAAAAACGCCAGGAAGGCTATGTAGACCAGTGTGATGAAAATGTGTCAAACGGTTTATGAAACTAGTGTATGATGCCCCATGATCATGTCGATGTGCACAGCTATGATTTAATAAAATAAAATAAAAAGCGTTCCTTCTTTCCACAACCATGCCAGCATATGCAACTTTGGAAATTTGTGAAGTGGACTCTTCTCACTGGATTTAGGTGATACCTCAAGGTGGTTTTGATTTGCATTTCTCTGATGGTTATGTTTTATGACCATTTTTTTATGTTTGTTGTCCATTCCTCTGTCTTCTTGGGAAAAAATTCTGTTCATATCTTGCCCACTTATAAATGGGATCGCTTGCTCTTTTCTTCTGATTAGTTTGAGTTCTCTGTAGATTCTGTTTCTTAGCCCTTTGTCAGATTCATAACATGCAAATATCTTGTTCCATTCTGATGGTTGTCTGTTTTCTTTAATTCTGTGTCTTTATCTGTGCAGAAGCTTTGTAGTTTGATCAGATATCATTTATATATATCAGTTGTTGCTACAATTAACAATAGTGTCTTCTTCATAAAATCTTTCCTCAAGCCAATATCGTTAAGAGTTTTTCCAACACTTTCTCTAGATTTTTTAACATTTCATGTCTCATATTTAAATCTTTTGCCCATCATGAGCCAATTTTCGTAAGTGGTGAGAGGTGTGTGTCCAGTTCAGTCTTTTGTGCATGGCTTATCAGTTCTCCCAGCACCATTTATTAGAGATTCTTTTCCCCCATTGTATGCTTTTGTTTGGCTTATCAAAGATCAGATGTTGATATGAGGCTGGTTTCATCTCTGGGTTTTCTATTCTGTTCCACAGATCTATGTCTCTATTTTGGTGCTAATACCATGCTGTTTTGATCACTGTAGACTTGGAGTATAACCTGAAGTCTGGTGATGTGGTGCCTCCAGATTTGTTTTCATTTCTAAGAAGTGCATTGGCTATTGGGTTTTTTTTTTTTTTTCCTTTTTCCATATGAAATGAAGAACTAGTTTTTCAAGTTTCACAGCATGATGTTGGTGCTTTAATGGCAATTGCACTTAATCTGTAGATCACTTTGGATAATACAGACATTTTAACAATATTGATTCTTCCCAGCCATGAATATGGTATGTTCTTCTGCTATTTTGTTTTTTAGAGTTTCATAGTTCTTTCTGGAGAGATCCTTCACATCCTTAGTTAGGTATATTCCCAGGTATTTCATTTTCTTTGAATCTACTGTGAAGGGAATTGTGTCTTTGATTTGATTCTCAGCTTGACTATTGTTGCCATATATGAAAGCTACTGATTTGTGGACATTGATTTTATATCCCTAGGTGTTACTGTATTTCGTGAGTACTTCCAGAAGGCTTATGGTTGAGTCCCTGGGGTTTTCCAAGTATAAAAATCATGTCATCAGCAAAGGGTGAAAGTTTGACCTCCTCTGTCCTCATCAGGATAACCTCGATATCCTTCTCTTGCCTTGATTGCATTGAGTAGGTCTTCCAGCACTACATTAAATAGTGGTGGTGATGGTGGACCTTCTTGTTGGGTTCCAGTTTGAAATGGCTTTCAGTTTTACTCTATTCAGTACAATATTGGCTGTGGGTTTGTTGTAAATGTAAATCAGCTTAAGAAATGTCTCATATGTTGCCTATTTTCTTAAGTGTTCTTGTCAGAAAAGGATGCTGAATTTTGTCAAATGCTTTTTCTGCATCTATTGAGAGTATTATTGGGGTGGAAAGTTCTGTATATATCTGCTAAGTCCATTTGGTCTAGAGTCATGTTTAAGTCCATTGTTTATGTGTTTAGTTTCTGCTTGGAGGATCTGTCCAGTTCTGTTAGTGGGATGTGGAAGTTGACCGCTACTATGGTGTTGTATGATATCATATTGTTCAGACCAATTAGGATTCATTTTGTAAATCTGGGAGCCTTTAAGTAGGGTGCATATATATTTAGGATTGAAATGTCTTCTTTTTGTATTGTTCCCTTAACCAGTAGATAATGATCTTTGTCTTTATTTTTTTGGTTTAAATCCAATTGTATCTCTGAATAAGATTTTGATCCCTGCTTGCATTTGATTTCCATTTGGCTGAAATATTGTTTTCCAACCCTTCACCCTTAGTCTTGTTTTATCCTTAGAGATTAGATGCATTTCTTGGAGACAGCATATATTTGGCTTTTGTTTTTTTATCCAGTCAGCCAGTCTACGCCTCTTCAGTAGGAGAATTCAAGCCATTTACATTTATTGAGAGAATAAACAAGTATGATGGAGTTCTGATTGTCTTGTGTGGAGGTCTGTAGCCTGGTTTTATTACTTAGGACATTGTGGAAGCTAGGCTTTAACCTTTAGTTTCTAGGTGTCTTTACTTTGCTGGTGATCCATTAGGATGGTCTGTGTGTAGTAGGGGTCTCAGTACTTCCTGCAGAGCTATTCGTGGAAAATTTCCTCAATGATTGCTTGTCAGTGAAATATTTGATTTCTCCATCAAATATGACACTTAGCTTAGGAGCATACAGAACCCTAGGCTGGAAGTTGTTTTACATGACTATATTGCAATTCACAGCCCAATATCTTCTGGCTTATAAAGTTTCAGGTGACAAATCTGCTATCATCCTGATGGATTTGCCCCTGTAAGTCAGTTGGTGCTTGCTCCTGGCTGCTTGAAGAATTTTCTCTTTCATTCTGACCTTGGGCAAGTTATTTACAATGTGTCTAGGAGATGCTCTGTTTGAACTGAGATGAACCAGGTTTTGATATCTATCTAAAAGGAGTGCATTTGAATGTTTGGTGATGGTTGGGAAATGTTCAGTTATGATATCCTTCAGTAAGGCTTCCATATCTTTGGGTCTCTTCTATTCCTTCAAAGATACCTACAATTCATACGTTTGTGTGCTTCAGGACATCCCATAAATCTCTAAGAAATTCTTCACTTTTACTCTCTTCTTTTCTGCCTCTTTAAATTACTGAGTTACCTCAAGTGCTTTATCTTCAATTCTTGAGATTCTTTCTTCTCCAAGGGTTAATCTGTTATTGAAACTTTCTACTGCATTCTGAAACTTCCTGAATGACTCCTTCAATTCTTTAAACTCCAGTATATCCTTTCTAATTTCATCATGCCTTTCATTCATTTCTTGGTTCAATTTTTATTATAGATTTCCTTTTTCTACTTTCCCTTCTATTCTCTTCATTGTTTTGCCATCCATACTTTAAATTCCTTTTCTGTCATTTCCACAACTTCTTTACAGTTGGGAACATCTGCGGTAGCTGCTTTGTGATCTATTGGAGCTGTTGATCTGTTCTGGTTTTTCATGTTGCCAGAATATTTTGTTGGTTACTCCTCAGGTGTTTTCTTCTTTCTCCTACTTACTTTTCTCACTTTCTCCTTCTCCTCAGTCCTCCTTGTCTCTGTGCTTTGATGTTGGACTGTCCTCTTTGACACCTGGAGTCCCATGCTATCTCACTGTTTAATCTCAATGTTGTTTCTGGGCAGGATGACCCAATTTGGAGGTGGGTGGAGTCTCTTCTCCCCTGTCTTGCCAAGAGTAGATGATGAGGAGATTTCTCTAGTCTGCCATTTTGGAGCCACCCCAAAAGATATTTATTTTTTGACAGTCAGTGTTTAAACCTATGAAATCAAGCAACATTTCAGACTTGATCCTTTTGAATTATTATATGAAAGCCAAAACCCCCATAAAACTGAATGCCCTTTTATAATTTAAAATGTTCAGAGATAACTAAAATATTTTAATGTTGCTTTAAAAAATAAATGAATATTTATAGGAGAAGAGAGGGAAAGTTGTTAGGCATAAATAAAGGCAAGATGTATCAGTTTGTACTACATGGAGACTGAAATTCTGAATTTTAGTATGTCCTATCTAGTGAAGGTCAGCCATTTCTTGTCTGTAAATAGGTTGAGTATTCCTTAGCTGAAATGCTTGGAACCAAAAGCATTCCAGATCTGTAGATATATTTTCAGACTCTTTTTGGATTAGGGAGAGTATTAGAACTATACTTACCTGGTTGAGCATATCTGCCTATCCCATAATCAGACATTACCCCTAACCCTAACCCATGTTTGAAAATTCAAAATCTAAAATGCTCTAATACACATTTCCTTTGAGCCTCTTGTTGCCACTCAAAATGTTCCAGATTTTGGAACATTTCTGATTTCAGATTTTTATATTATGGGGATACTCAGCCTGTGGTAACTGACTGCCTATCCCATAATCAGACATTAACAAATAATAAAGGAAGTTGCTATCTAGGGATACATGTACATTTTGTATTTACACAATAAATGCAAATTTAGTATTCTAATGAATGCTATAGAAGAGGGTAGGTACATGGTGTCATGAGAACGTGTAATGGTGAGACTGGGTCTCATTATAAATTGTGGATTTGCTGAGAAAGTGATAACAGGGCTAATATTAGTGGTAATGAAGGAAGTAGGTACATAAATGAGAGGAAAGAATGTGTGAAGCAGGGAACTAACTGAACTCTAGAATGGTGAGGTCATGGTTCTAGAAGAGGAGGCATCCTTTATCCAGGTGACTATGATCAGAAGACCTGGCAAGAGTATAAAGAAGGCAAAACCAAAGGAAAGTAACCATTTATCTCCATGCTCAGTATTTTGATCATGATTTAAGAACATTAAGAAATCATTTAGAATGGGTACAGGCGGTTGCTCTGATGTACACAGCTATGATTTAACAATAAAAAAAAAAAAGAAATAATTGAAGGTTTAATTCAACTTGTTAATATGTTATTTAGGATATTGCATTCTCATTTATAAGTGAAATATGTTTATAATTTCCCCTTTACAATAATATATTTTTTCCAATTTTAATATCAGGTGTATCCAGATTAAGTAGAATGATTTTGAAGTATTTCTTCTTTTTCTATTGTCTACAAGATTTGGAATAATATGTTTTTTTGAATTTATCTTTTATTTTATTTATAAATATTAGTCATCTATTTTTTGAGACTTTGGAAATAAATAATAAGAAGAAGTTAATGATGGCTTCATACTGAACTTCAGAGTCAAAGTTTTCTACAACAGACATACTCTGATTTGACAATGTGAATGTTACTTTCTTTGCATTATTATTATTATTGCTCAATTACAAAAAAAAAAAAGAAAAAAGAAAGAAATTCTTGAAGGTTCATACAGAAAATGAGTATCATGACTAGATTTTATTTCAGCATTGTTAGTGTTTTTTGAGGGTAGAGAGTAGATTAGATGGCTAGGGGCACAATTTTCAAAGAGAAATTAGAAAGAATACACTTGGGGTCCTACTGTCAACTAGAAAGTCTAAATAGTTACTCTGTGCTTACTGATGTGTTTTGCTCTTCGAATTTGTATTCACTCCTTAATCATTGTTAACTATTGTTATTTGTATTCACTCCTTAATTATTGTTAACTATTGTTATTTACTCCTTAAACCTAACAGTACAATATACTTAATGAAAGTAGTCCCAGTAAAAGAGAGAAATCCAGTTCGATAGCTTCACCCCCTTTTGATGTTTATTTTTTCATTCATATGGTTTATCTCAAGGTAGATAAAAATACCTGATGTTTAGTCTATGTGTTCTGGAGTCCGACTGGCTAGGTTTAAGTGACATCTCTATCGCCTCGTAGCTTCAATGTTCTCAGAAAAGTTTTTACTCTCCTGGGGCATATTTTTAATTGGTAATAAGGCCATGATAAGGGTATCTATGGTATCAAGTAACTGTTAGCATTAAAAACATGATACACCTGTAAACCTTGAAACAGATTGTAAACTCTTTTAAAATTGGTGGCTGTTTTATAGTTATTGAGCCTGGAAAATAGGATATGACTCTATTTTTCTATACAGGATCCTGTGAAAACAAAATGAAACTAGTGTGTCTATTTAGTATTGACCCAATGTTTTCCACAAAAATAATAAAGTCACTCATTTATTTTTTTTCACTTCTTTTTTGTTTAAATATATTTAGCAGGTACAAGTGCCTTTTTGTTACATGGCTGAATTGCACAGTAGTCCAAGCTTTTAATATACCTATCACCTGAATAGTGCAACTTGTACCTGGTAGACTTATTTAAATGACCAAGAAGACACCAATCATCAGATTGAGCATTCTCCTCTCACATGCTTGCTGTAGTTATATGGGCTTAGCCACTGTCTGGTGCTGCCTCATCAAAATACGTTTAAATGTCAACAACATCATGTGACCCTAAATTATTAAATTATCTACATAAAGAGCATTTTTGACTCTAGTTTCAGCACTATTTTTACTATTTTCTGCTAATTTGTATGTCCTTATTTGCTTTTCAGCTAAACTCCCAAAGAAAAGTAATAACTTTTAGTTTGGTATTTCATACTTAAATGATTCATTCTCATTTAGTGAGATAAATTTTTAGATAAGCTCATGAGCATGGTAATTAGGCATTGTCCAGGAAATGGCTATAGGCTAAATTTATGAACCCCGGTGGGATGAACATCTCATTCATTCCCAGAATACACTAGCCCTGACATCAGAGGTGATTATAATTTCAGCAACAAATCATAGTTAACTGGTCTGGGATCCTTTCAGAGTCAATGGAACAACGTGATCTGAGTCTTTAAAAGTCTACATCATAACCCCTAATTAAGCTCCCACTGAATATAGCATAGACATATACCAAAGTACACCACTTGCTTATAGGTGAAAAGCCTATAAGTAAAACTTTAAATGGTTCCATTTTGTGAAGGCAAGTTTGAAGTCTTTTGTGAGTTGGAAGGGAAAGAACCTGGATAGAACTCCACATGTGACTTAGGGCTTAATCACGTAGAAGTGATTTCAGGCCAAGCTTCATGGGGGCAGGCCTGCAGGCAGATGCCTGTATATCTCAGCTATTTCCAGTATACTCCCTAAAGATGGTTAACTGCCTCCAGATGGTCCATTAAAGGTCAAGCATTTAAACAGCTTATTTCCCCAGAACCTTGTTTTGTGGTTTTGATTACTTAGCATAAGAATAACTTTAGATAATGTTAGTGAAGTGGTTATTGGTTAATCCGGTTAAACCTTAGCCCATAAGACTAGCTTTAGGTAATGTTAGTGAAGTGGTTATCAGTTAATCTGTAGGTGCCAGGCAGTAAGAGGCCTGGGGCCAAGGTTTAAGTCATATGTTTATTGATTAGGTTATGTGCCTACATAAGCTTTAGTGGAAGAAATAAAGTCGCTGTTTGCCTGAGCAAGTTTCAGCCTTCCTTATTCCGTGACATTTCGTCGCAGGTTCAATCTCTGCGATACCACCCATGCAAGAAACATTCACACAACACTTGCTCCTCCCCTAGACAGAGACAAACCTCCCTCCACTGTGTGAGAAATGCCACTTGGAACTGACACACGGCACAGTGCTATCCTCAAGACTCCCTGTCCTGTTATAGATGTGTGCCATGCTTTCTTAAAGAGAGTGGCTCCAACCCAAACCATGAGGTCTCCTGAGGCCTGTAGAACTTGTCAGCCTGATGTTATTGCAACATGAGGTGGCTCTGGTGTAGCTGCCACCTTCATGGAATGAGAAAGCTGCTCTGATAAGACTGACACTCTCAACTTTCCCTAAGCTGTGCCTTTCTGTGCCCTCAAAGCCTCATAGAGACAGTTGTGTTAAAACAAAACAACAGTAATGGTATCAACAACCTCTTTCAAAGGTTTTACACATAGTCTCTCTCATCTTAGACATCCGGCAAAATTCTATGACTCTTGTCCTAGAGGCAAACATGACAGGGTTTGCAAAGTTGTCTTTACTTAACCTGACTTTTGAATCATATTCTGATTCAGCTTTTAAACCTGGCAAAATTTTCACCCATAAGAAGCTATTGAGCAAATGTAAAACTGCTCCAAATAGGACTGTACAACAAACTCCATTCAGATTGAATTCAGCATTGATAGCAAATTAGCCCTAATTCTAAAGCCACTTCATGCCAGTTTACTTCATATGTCCTAAAATTCTGCTCAAATCATTTTCTCAGAATCGAATGAATGCCTGCTTGAAGTAAAAGAAAATTTAACTTCATTAGAGAACAAAAAAACAAAACAAAACAAAAAACACTACTCCAAAGAACAAAAGCATTTAACAATAGTTTAAACAAGATAATCATATGAAAAATTTCCTAACAAAAATTATTTCATTATAATCATCATCATATTTTTACATTTATTTCCCAAAGACATTCCACAATCACAAAATTATACTTTACAATGGTGATACATGAGTGAAATGGTAATGCCCCTTCTCCCCATGTGTCTAATAGTAAAACATAAATATCAGATATTAAGCAAATGAGGTTGTTCAGCACTAGCTAAAGAAATAATAGTGAAGTGGTAGACAGAGGCTATGTCATGATGAACCTCACATACCACATTTAGAATTTTGATATTTATCCTGTGAGTGGTGAAAAGAACTGACATAGTTTGAGTAAAGAGAAAGGTTTAAGAATATGATCATATGATTTGTGTTAAAAGGAGAATATATTATAAAATACATTGGTGTGTGCAAGAGAGTCTCTTTGAGCCTTAAGATCCAGAAATCTGACCCAGATGGTCACTGTTATCCTGCAATCATATAATGTCAAAGGCTAAGATAAAATTTCTTGGAATTTCAGAAATTAACAATTCTCATCTCTCTCTTTTTTTTTTTTTAACTCACTGAAGTATGTGGCAAGTTGTGTGTTTCTCTTCTATGATAAATTGAAAATGCAGCCTGTATACACTCAGAGTAAACAAGTAAAGGGGGTTTTAAGCAGTTGAGGAAGACGGAAGTGCAATGGTGGTGGTCGGGGAAGGCAAAGAGTCTGAGACCTGCAATAGAGCTGGCATCCAGAAGCCTCAGTGAAGAATGCAATGTGGTGGGTGAAGTAGGAGGTGACTGAGAAGGAGGGACTAGGAATACTTCCCTTTCTGCCATGTGCAACTGGGTACACTGACTTCATTCACAGAGTCAGAAATGTGATCCACTGCTTTTTTTTTTTTTTTTTTTGAGAGGGGGTCTCGTTCTTGCTCAGGCTGGTGTTGAACTCCTGAGCCCTGGCAATCTATTTGCCTTGACCTCTCAGAATGCTAGGATTATAGTCATGAGCCATGGTGCCCAACCAGAGATCCAATACCTTTTAGCTGCAGAATTCAGTAATTTATTTATTCTCTTAACACTAATGATCTCCTCAGTTGTGTAGGCCACTAATAAACAGCACCAAACCCTGAGTGGCACTCCACCAAGGAGAGAGGTCTCATTCTTGAATAATCTTTTCTTACTGTGGAAGTTAAAATTCTGTGTGTATATACAACAAAAATTTAAAGTTGTTACATCTGGGTAAAAGAAACCTAATAAGATTATTTTTTTCTTTCTCTTTGATTTTTTTTTAAATGTGAAAACATTGTTTTAATAAATGGTATTTGTAATTAAACAAAACCATAAAATCTCTTGTCAAAATCTGCAAGAATGTCTGAGGCTCCTGCCATCCAGTTACAATGCGCAGGCTGCCTGCTGATGTCGCTGTGGGTGGGGAGACTGTATCTTGCTCACCATCACCTGTCTAGTGCAGGAGACAGCACCTGGGCTAACGCAGATCCTGAATAAATATTTTCTGAGTGGATAGGAAATGTGTGTGGGTTACTGAAGATAGTCATGAAGATAAACTGACTCAACTCATTAGTAACTGAAAAGTAATAAAGACCCGCTGATGGTGTATTTAAGAGCAGGGCAGTTTGTGTGTAATAAAACTGAATGATCTTCCATATGGATGTGTAGGACAAATTGCCTTTTTACTCTAAGAGCCTTAAAGTCCAAAACTCTGACCTGGATGTTCACTGCTATTCTACATATAGTGTCAAAGGCTAGGCTGAAATATCTTGGAATTTCAGAAAATAACTTTTTTTTAACCTCCTTTTTTTTTTAAACAGACTCAGTGAAGAATTGGAAATACAGCCTGAGTCCACTTACATCGTTCTGGGCTTGACTGCAGAACAAAGAACTCTCTATGATTAGAGAGGGTGAAATCAAGATTCATACCTTTGGCACGGCATACACCATTACCTACAACAGCCCCTGCCATCATCAATCAGCCATTCAACTAACTTTGAATGTCTCCACCTGTTTGTAGACCTGAAGGAAGCACAAAGATTTGCTGGTAAATGGGAAGTGAAGAATGTGTATGTCGTTAAGAATGACTTTACACTTGTCATCTAACCTGTCTGGGATTCTATTGTGAAAGATAAAGGTATTGCCCATATAACCTATAAGACACTTTTGAATTCAGAAAAAAAATGTAATTCTGGATATTGGTATTTAATATAAATATTAAATACCTAATATTTAAAAAGAACCAAGTTATGAAATAGGAAAAATGTTTTAGAAAAGACTGCCTTAAATGAATGCAAAGGTATGAAAAGAATGATACAATGGACCTCTTTATTCTGAAAGGCAAACTCTTTTTTTCTTTTTAGAGACAGAGTCTCACTTTGTCGCATTCGGTAGAGAGCTACGGCATCACGGCTCACAGCAACCTCCGGCTCCTGGGCGTAGGCGATTCTCTTGCCTCAGCCTCCGGAGTAGCTGGGACTACAGGTGCCCACCACAACGCCTGGCTATTTTTTTGTTGCAGTTTGGCCGGGGCCGGGTTTGAACCCGCCACCCTCAGTATATAGAGCTAACACCCTACTCACTGAGCCATAGGAGCTGCCCCTGAAAGGCAAATTCTAAATCAGTCAGAAATAAGTCTTTACTCTAATTCTAATCTCACTAATACTGCAATTACGAGGGTCTCCAGAACAAATAAAGATTGATGAGTTATGGAATTTGCTCACTATTCTCTTTCCTCTCCTCCTGAAACCTCAAATCTTCCATGTATATACGATACTTATTATTCATAGATATGTGCTAATATTTCTATTATCTGGGAGAAAAAGTAAAGTACAACAACCTCTCTTGTTCTAACTTCTCCATGTGGCTGTTATCCTAGTTCTCTTTTCTTTACAGCACAGAAAAATCTCACTAAATAGTTGTGAATTCTCATTTTCTTTCATTTTTACCCTCCTATTTCTCTCTATCTCATCCAGATAAAGGGTAAAACAAGGGTGTCCAACCTTTTAGCTTCTGTGGGCCACTTGGAAAAGGAAGAGTTGTCTTGAACCACACATTAAGTACACAAACACTAACAAAAGCTGATGAGCAAAAAAAATTCCATGAATAATTTTTGAGCTATCCACCACCACACATAAGCAAAAATGTTCTCATATAATAATCACAATTATGTAGTGGCTCATTCAGAGTCTTTTAAAATCATCGAACAGGTCCCCAAATTGCAATCATTAAAATAGAAAATGTACATATCTAAGTAATAAAATGTCTTTGGGATTTTTAGTATTTTATTATAAAGTAAAAGTGGACAACAGAAAACTGGTGGGAAAATTAAGATCGTATTTTAGAAACTAATGCATCAATATCTGGTTCGAGGAATGTAGTTGCAATTCTCAGTGAGTTCTCAAGGTGCTCATCAAATTTTTTGGTTCTGATTTTACTCCTAATGTGCTTCATTTTTGAAAATAGGTGCTTGCAAATGTAGGTGCTGCCATTATATATGTGCACGTCTCTGCATATCAATTATATTTCTATAATGATATAAATACATATTTTTAAATTTGGGGAAACCACAATGGAATACCACATCACACCAATTAGGACTGGTACTATAAGACAATAAATCAAAATAATAAACATTGGCATGGATGCGGAAAAATAAGAAACTATATGCATAGTTAGTTGGAATGTAAAATGGTAGTGTGGTGGTGGAAAGCCATCTGGATTTCCTGTAAAAACTAAAAGTATAATTACTAAACTCATATAATCCCTTAATTGTACCCTTGGGCACATATCGAAAATAATTAGAAGCATGGTGTCTCGGAGACATTTCTACAGCCATAATTATGGTAACATTATTCACAGTAGCAAAAAGGTGAAAGCAACCCAGTATCTGTGGGTGGATGACTATGTATAGAATATGTGTTTGTCTTCATCCATTTGGGCTGCTAAAGCATAACACACATTAAATGGTGTGACTTATAAATAACAGAAATTTATTTCTCACAATTCTGGAGTCTGGGAAGTCCAAGATCAGAGCACCAGAAAATGTAGTGTCTGGTGAAGATCTACTTTCTGGTTAAAGATACAGGCCATCTTCTTTCTGGATCCTAACATAGCAGTGGGATAAGAAAGCTTCCTTTTATAAGGACAGTAATTTCATTCATGAGGGCTCTACCCTAGGAATTTAC
Source organism: Loris lydekkerianus (assembly GCA_963574355.1). Classification (NCBI taxonomy): domain Eukaryota; kingdom Metazoa; phylum Chordata; class Mammalia; order Primates; family Lorisidae; genus Loris; species Loris lydekkerianus. Next base: position 13,036 of record CAUYPK010064474.1, read on the forward strand.
CACTTCCCAAGGCCATCACCTTGGGGGTTAATTTTTTTTTTTTTTTTGAGACTGAGTCTCACTAGGTTGCCCTCAGTAGAGTTCACAGCTCACAGCAACCTCAAACTCTTGGGGTTAAGTGATTCTTTTGCCTCAACCTCCCGAGTAGCTGGGATCACAGATGCCCACAACACCCAGCCATTTTTTGTTGCAGCTGTCATTGTTGGTTAGCTGGCCGGGCCGGGTTTGAACCCGCCAACTTCAGTGTATGTGGATGGCGCTATAACCACTGTGCTACAAACGCTGAGCCGGGGGTGGGGGTGAGGGGGTGTTAATATTTTGACATAAGAGTTTTGGTGGGTATACACACAGTCAGGCCATAACAACACAGTGAAATTTTATCCAACCTTAGAAAGGAAGGAAATTCTGACATACGCTGCAACATGAATGTCCTCAGATATTATGGTAAGTGTTTTGAGCCAATCAGAAAAATACACATACAATTTGTATCCTTTTATAAGTATATAGAGTATTCAAATTTAGAGACAAAAAGTAGAATGGTGGTTTCCTGAGATAGGGGGTTGCATGGGTAGTTACCTCTTTTTTTTTGAGACAGAGTCTCAAACTGTCCCCACAGCACAACTCACAGCAACCTCAAACTCTTGGGCTTATGCAATTCTCTTGCCTCAGCCTCCCAAGTAGCTGGGACCATAGGTACCCGCCATAACACTTGGTTATTTTGTTGTTGTTGCAGTTGTCGTTGTTGTTTAGCTGGCCCAGACCAGGTTTGAACCCGCCAGTCTCAGTGTATGTGGCTGGTGCCCTACCCATTGAGCTACGGGCACTGGCTAGTAGTTATCTTTTAATGGATATAGTATTATAGCTTGGCTAGACATAAAAAGGAGGTAAATTAATGTGATGATTGAGCAAAAAATAAAATGTACTTAGCATGATAAAAATATTTTATTAAAAACACATAGAAATGAACAGAGAAAAATAATGTCAGAAATGAGATTGATATTGGAAAGTGGACCCCAAAACTAGAGTGCAGCCAGAAGGCCAAGTGGGTTCTTGGCTTTGCATAGGAAATAATGCAAGAGAAGGCTGATAGCATAAAGCAAAAGTAAGTTTATTAAAATGAGAGAAGAAAAAGGCCAGGCACAGTGGCTCATGCCTGTAATCCCAGCACTCTGAGAGGCTGAGGCAGGTGGATTGCTTAAACTCAGTTGTTTGAACCAGCCTGAGCAAGAGTAGGATCCTAGCTCTACTAAAAACAGAAAAATTAGTCAGGCATCATGGTGGGCACCTGTAGTCCCAGTTACCTGAGAGGCTGAGGCAAGAGGATTGTTTGAGCCCAAGAGTTTGAGGTTGTTATTAGCTAAGAGGACAGCTATGGCACTTTACCCAGGATGACAAAGTGAGACTCTGTCTCAAAAACAAACAAAAAAGAAAGGTAAGAAAAGAAAAAAGAGGAGGTGGCTGCCCGTTGGACAGAGCAGTGGTTATCCCTGGGTGAAAGACTCCAACACAACTAGGATTTTTCCTAACAAATGCAAACAACATAACCTAATTGTATATAACCTTATATTAATCTGAAATAAAAATAAATAAATTAAATTAAATTAACAACTTCTGATTATCAAAAAAAAAAAAAGCATTAAATGACTGACAAGGCCATTCAGTATTTATAATGCATTTATCTGACAAAGCGCTGGCTTTCAGAATATATAATGAATTCCTACAAGTCAGTAAAATCTACAGCCCAATTTAATCATGGGCAACAGATATGAAACAGGCACTCCATTAAACAGGAGCTCCTAATGGCCAATGCTAACATGAAAGGGTGATCAATACCATGAGATGTCAGGGAAATGCAAATTAAAGCCAGAGTGAGATACCCACACACACCCTTCAGAGTGCCCAAAATGGCAATACCAAAGGGCACAGATGGGGAGCAACTGGAACTCTCATCACCTACGCCTACCCTGTAACCCAGCAATTTTATTCTTGGTGATATTTATCAATGAAAATGAATGCCATGTCTGACAAAAGGCAAGTATAAGAACTTACTAGGATACAAGAGAATACAAGGGTTCTCCATAGCACCACAGGGAGAGCCTTTCACACCAACACCTTTAATTTTCCACAATTTCCCATAAGGGAGTTGACCAGGGGGGCAGGCAGGAGGAACAGGAACTGACACCCCACCTATGCACACACCACCCTCCTAGGTCTGAGCCCTGTACAGTCTTGGACAAAGCATTTGAGTTCTGCAGATTTAGTGATTTGGGTCACCCCCAGGCAGGAATTTCACTGCAGCTAACCACAGCTAGGAAGGCCCATCTACACTACCACTTGGCTGTAAGGGAGTTGACTGGGGATGTAGGTGATACAGCGTATTATTTCTGTCTTGTCACCATGACTCAAAGTGGGCCAGAGCCTCTTCTCTGACTCCATGCTGGCCTCCAGCAGCTCTTTTCCTGCTTCTGGCCCATGGGAGGACAGAAGTGTGGTGGTTACCAGCAAAGATAAAGTAGGCATGGAAAGGAACAGGGGTACTAAGGCCCAAGTTGGGAAACAGGTGTGGGGCTGGGAAGGGTAGGTCTGGGTTAGGGGAACTCGTGTGGGTTTAGGGGACAGGTGTGAGGTTGGGGGACAGATCTGGAGTTGGCAGGAGAGGCGTGGGTTGGAGGGACAGGTGTTGGTGTTGCAGGAAGACAAGGCCCAACGGAGAGAAAGAGCACTGAAACACCACGTTTATAAGAGGAACAGCTTTATTCACCAGCAGGGAACTTACGGCATAGAAGAATTCCAAATGGCCGTGCTCCCCAACTGCCTTGGTCTTTCTTTTTCTATTGACAGTCAAAAAGTTCCACCCCACAGGTACCCTTCTCATTGGCCAGTTTGAATCAAGCTGGAGATGCTATTTCCGCCTCAAAGAACTACAGGATTTCACAGAACTTGGAAATTTCCAAGTTTCAGAAAGCTAAATTTACAAATTCCCAAAAGCTGAGTGACTATGGAGAGGACCCTGCATGTGTATCCTGTGATCTCCTTGAGGAGACCTGTTCTTCTAGACCTCACCCTTCTCAGCTATCTTCTCTCATTGGTTTCCGAGAATAAGTCTGAGTTTAAATATGAGAGCTCTGGAGTTCTGAGGGCAGAGGGAGGTGAGCTGGTAATAGAGTTCCAATAAAAGAAGGGAGGGTGGGAAGGGCAGGTCTGGGCTTCAGAGAGCAGGTAGGTGGAGGTGGGCAAGTACGTGTGGAGGAAAGTTCTGGTGTGGAAAAGTTCTTGTTACAGGAAGACGATGCCCAATGGAGAGAAAGAGCACCCAAACACCATGTGTATAAGTGGAAGGGCTTTATTCACCTGCCAGGATCTTACAGCATAGAATTCCAAATGGCCTAGCTCCCCAACTTGCTTGGTCTTTCCCTTTTTATCTGCAGTGAAAAAGTTCCAACCCACAGGTACCTTTCTCACTGGTCACTTTGAATCAAGTGGGAGATACTGTTCCAGCCCCCACAGAACTACAGAATTTCACAGAAGTAGAAATTTCCAGGTTCCAGGAAGTTAAGTCCACAAATTCCTAGGAGCTGAGTCACCATAGAGAGGACCCTGCAGGTGTATCCTTGTGGTCTCCTTCAGAAGACCTGTTCTCCTAGACCTCACCCTTCCAGGGTATCCTCTCTCATTCTGAGCAGACAAGTCTGGGATTCCCCCGTGGAATGATGTAGAATTCAGGCTGGGGGCTGGGGGATGAGAAGGTGTGAGGCTCCAATGGGTGTGAGGGCAGGTTAGGGGAGGACAGGTTGGACAGGGGATGCTCTCTGCGATCTGGGCGGGAGGCTGGGAGAGGAAGGGACAGGCTTGCTTTCCAAGGGTGGGGACTGGTGCTCACCTGGGAACTGCTGGCTGAGGGCAGGCCAACCCACCCACCCCCACCCGCCCGTCCGGTCTCTTGGCGTCTTGCGGTTGCCCGGAACAAAGGGCCTGGCTCCTGGGCCCACAGTGCAGGATCAGAGCACCGGCAGAGGGGCAGCGGGGCGAGCAGAGCGGCAATGAAAATGGAGATTCGCGGGTGCTCTGATGGCAGCCGAGGATGCAGGGGTTACTCGCGCCCTATCAGGGGCTGAGGCGGTGGCAGCGGTACCAACAGGTCACAGTCAGTGGTGCCGGGGCTGAGTCCGGATCCAGTTTCGAGTCCCGGCCTGAGGTCGTAGGTGTGGCTGCAGCAGGAGCAGAGGGTGGGACCACCTGGGCCATCGTGGCAGATGCGGCAGGTCCGGGCTGGCGCTGTGGCTCTTAGGGTCACACAGACAGGCCCTGGCAGTCACACCTCCAAGTAACAAAAGAGGCCACAGATCACATCCTGCCGCTCCCTCGTCGCCCCACAGGCCCGTCAACGCCTCTCTGCCCATCTTTCACCCCTGGCTGTCTGAGACCGTAGCTCCTCTTCCACCAACAAGATGCCTCAGCCCTGGCCCCGATTCTCCATGCTGGAAGTGAGGGAGTGAGAACTCTCCATGCTGGAAGTGAGGGAGTGAGAACACGAGGCAGGAGCTGAGCTTTTCCACAGCTGAGAACTGGGTGTCCTCTCGCGTGTTGTAGGTGTCCCCTGGCCAGCTGGGGGCGATGAATGCCCGGATCCTCCCTTCTGTTCAGCGGGGGAACCCGGAGCGACCTCTGCATCTATGGAGTGTCACAGGGAACCCAACCCCCCCCACCCCCCCGCAGAGCAGTTTGCGGCTTCTTTGTCCCGCCTCCTGTCCGGCAACTTGGCGGGGTGAGGGGGGCGGGGTGCAGTCCCAGGGTAGGAAAGACCTCCTCACTCTCTCAGTGCCTCGCCCTGACTCGTGGTAACTTTTCCAAATCCAGGTGTCGCTATTAATGGTTTAAAATAAACTTTTATTATACATTTAACTTCACAAAACATCCCAAAGGGAGGTCCTGATGCCACTTTGCCGTGGCTCTTGGAGGACTTTAAATGTAGGGGCGGCCAGCTTCCCCTTGTTGGGATGGTGTTTTTTCCTCTCCTTTCCGGTCTTCACCCCAGGAAAGGCGCTGGGCTCTCACCAGGACCCGGGTCTAGACAGGCCTCTGGGGGTTACAAAAATCATATAAAAAGATGGTCTTCACCACCATCCGCCTCTTCAACGTTTTACTTCCCCATTTTTTTTTTTCCAGAATTTGAGCAAGCCGATCCTGCTGAGACCTCACACTAAATAGGCCCCAGGCTACATTGAGCGGTTAGCTTGCACTATCCAGGTAGTATCAAACTGTAAGGAACAAAAATGCCCCGCCCAGCAGACACGAGGCCCCGCCCACGGGGGCGCACTGCCCGGTGCGTCAGTCCTGCCGCCACCTCCGACCAAGCCCCGCCTACTCTGGAATTGCCAAGTGCCAACTGCCAACCTTCAACTGCTAACAGTCCCCAAAGGCTGCACGACTCCTTTGGGGAGGTCGGGCCCATCCGCCGATGGCGGGCCACGCTGCTACTGGGGGCAAAGCTGGTGGGCTTTTTTTGGAAGTAGGCGACGTCCCTGAAGAGGAGGGCTCAGAAGGTGCCGGCATGGGAGGGGCTCAGGTGGGCGCTGGGCGGAGACTACAGCGGCAGCAGCCGCCCTGCGCTGGGCTGTTCTTCCAGGAGCTTCTAGGAGGGACCGAGGAGGTGCACAGACCAGGGCTGCCTACTGCTCGGGTCGCACTGCAGGTGGCGTCATTTCCTGTTGTATGGCTGCTGTGGCCCGCGGTGGGAAAGAAGTTATTGAGCGGCCTAGTGTTGGACTGAGACACCGTCTGGGGAGGCAGCAGGGCCGGTGCGGGCTGGGGCCTCTGAGGGGTCAGGGACGTGACTCACATTTACCTAAAGGTGGGCCCCCCTAAGGACGGCTATGCAGCCGCTGACATGCCTCCGCGTCCCAGATTCTCACTACTCTTCTTATATATTTAAATCGAAGAAAGATAGTGTTCAGTATCCTTTTTAATGAACCTGGTTCATGAGTCTTAGTGTCTTCAAGTAGACACTTAAAGAAACGCTGGTGTCACCAGTTGCTTGTTTTTCAACCCCAAAACTAAGACATATCTTTTCCTTGATTCTTTCCTTTCCTAGCATGATTTTAAAAGACTTTTTAACTATACATAGTATTTTTCATGATTTGGGACTTTATCTTTTTTCAGTCTGACACCATTGAGTCATTCTTCCTTATTTCCACTCTATTTTTTGTTTTTCAATTTAGAGTGCTCTTGATAAAGTACTTTGATTTTATTAAAGTTCAATCCGCGGATACGCTTTTTTTTTTTTTTTTTTTTTTTTTTTTTTTTTTTTTACTTTGTCTAAACTTCTGTATTTTTTTCTTTTAATTTCAAATTTGTGCCAGTCAAGAAGAAAAAATGTCTCTGGTACTATTCTCTCTCTTTTTCTTTCTTTCTTTCTTTCTCTCTCTCTCTCTTTCTTTCTTTCTTTTTTGAGACAGAGGCTCAAGCTGTCACCCTGGGTATAGTGATAATGGCATCACAGCTCACAGTAACTTCCAACTCCTGGGCTCAAGCAAGTATCCTGCCTCCACCTCCCAAGTAGCTGGGAGTACAGGCGCCTCTCTGGTACTTTTTGTTTTTCTCTGTCATCAGTACCACTTGCATTTGTGTGTTTAGAAAGCTCTGAAAAATAGACTCCCAGGAGCATTTCAATATAATGGAATCATGCTCCTCCTTTTTTTTCAAACTGTTGTTGAACCCACCTTCCTAAAGTCTGGCTACACTTAGGATTCTGGCAGAGTGCTTCTCTCTGGCTCTCAAAACTACACAGTGGCTTTCTCCCAGGGTTACTCTATGGAAGTTGAATTCATAGTAGTGGTTCCCTGGTGGCTTTCTCTAACTTCTAAATAGATTACATTCTCCCCAAGAGAAGCCCGAAACAGCATAAGAAATGGAGCTACTTACTGAAGACAGCATAGTAAAGGCCATCTGTATCCATCTGTGCTCATTCTTGCATAGTTGACTTTGTAACCTGGAGCAAATTGCTTCCTTGACCTGGGTCTTCTTTGTTAAATAGCAGGTTTCACAGACAGCTTGAGCTCCAGTTCCATGCAGCACTAAGATCCCTTGCCCCTGACGTAACCCAGGTTCCTGAGGTTTCTCCTGTGTCTGAGAAGTCACAGGGAAGTCACAGAAGACAGTTGTTCTCCATCTGTTTCTGAATGGCTCGGAGTGTGCACTGCTCTTAGGCCAGATTGCCTACCCCAGTCCTGAACCTCTTCCTGTGCCAGGTTTGTTGAGAAATTCTCCAGTCTTCTGAGCTGCTGCTGCTATTGATGCTGGTGAAAGAAGATAATAGTAATGATAGTGCAGGGGGCGGCGCCTGTGTCTCAGTGAGTAGGGGGCCAGCGCCTTATACCAGCCCCAGCCAAACTGCAAGAAAAAATAGCAGGGCGGTGTGGCGGGTGCCTGTAGTCCCAGCTATGTGGGAGGCTGAGGCAAGAGAATCACCTAAGCCCAAGAGCTGGAGGTTGCTGTGAGCTGTGATGCTAGGGCACTCTACCGAGGGTGACAAGATGAGACTCTGTCTCTAAAAAAAAAAAAAAAAAGTAATAATAGTGCATGTTAATGACTGCCTAGATGCGAATTAAGTATGACAAGAATTTACTCGGTGCCCTAACCTGTGTTAGCCACTTAGCAGTCTATTTGTACATATGTGTTCTGTCACTTAACCCTTCAGCAACCGTCTGTGATAGCAATGATTACCAACCATCTCCCTTTTACAGAGGAAAGCAGGCAGAGTGGGACAAATGGCAGTAGAGGAGGTAGGAGTCAAACCCAGGCAGTCTGGTTCTAGAGTCAGGGCTCTCCTCAGTGTGTCCACCACTTGTGCCCCTTGGTGTCTGCCCCCTTAACCCTACATTGTGAACACTCTCTGGCAGACATTGTATTTCAATCCCAGAACATTAGGCTTTTGTCCCTGATGGATTCTTGCATGTTCTGCCTTTCTCTGGTAGGGCTTAATTTTATGGTGGCCTGGCTTTTGTGATAAATATAATCTCTTTGTTTACCCATCTCAGGTGACCCTAAATGGAAAATTGTGACAAGGTACCACAGTGATTATGGCATGATTTTTTATTTGATATACTCCAATGAGGCTGTAACAAGCAAAGTGCTTCCAAATACGATAGGAACTTGCAGAAAAAAATAAAGTATCAAATGGAATGAAAACAATCAGGGTAAGTTCTGAGTTCACTTCAGTTGAAAACAGCCTCTTTTCACCATGGCACTTCATGTTGCTTTCCTCTTCTTTAGGTAACCTCTCAGACATGAGCTGGCCAAAGGGGAGAAAGTACAATGTACATCTTTATAATGGTTTCTGTTTTTAAAAATAAGTGGTGGTCCCTGTGAATCATTCAAACATAGACATTTATCATTTAAATAATAGAATTTGGCTATAAATACATGCCATGGAGAATGCTGCAAAGGTTCTCTATATATTCTCTGTGTGTTTCAGAATTATTAAAAATTGTTTGGCACCTATAGCATAGTGGTTATGGCATCAGCCACGTACACTGAGGCTGGCAGGTTCAAACCTGTCCCAGGCCAGATAAACAACAATAACAACTGCAACAAAAAATAAGTCCCAGCTACTTGGGAGGCTGAGTCAAGAGAATCACTTAAGCCAAAGAGTTTGAGGTTGCTGTGAGCTGTGACGCCAGAGCACTCTACTAAGGGTGACATAGTGAGACTCTTTGTAAAAAAAAAAAAAAAAAAAATATATATATATATATATATATATATATATATATATATATATATAGTTATCCAATCAGCAAAGATAATTCGTGGACTCTTATTCAGCAATTTCCTTTTTCATGTAAAAATAGTATTTTTATAGTACAAATTCATGGAAGTAGAATTGGTAGGTCACAGGTATCCAGATTTCCAGGTTATTACAATAACATCCAATGTATGTTTTCAGGAGCAGAATAAGAGACTGGCTATTAACCATCATTAACAAGGATATGGGTATTATGTATCTTTTATTTATTTATTTATTTTTGAGACAGTATCACTATGCTGCCTTCTGTAGAGTGTTGTGGCATCACAGCCACAGCAACCTCAAATTCTTGAGCTTAAGTGATTCTCTTGCCCAGCCTCCCAAGTAGCTGAGACTACAGGCATCCACCACAACACCCAGATAATTTTTGGTTGTAGTTGTCATTGTTCTTTGGCAGGCCCGGGCTGGTTTTGAATCTGCCATCTCCAAGGTATGTGGCTGGTGCTCTAGCCACGGAGCTACAGGTGCTGAGCTATATTATGTACCTTTTAAATCTTTGCTAGTCTATAAGAGAAGACTGATGTCATAATTTTAATTTGCACTCAGCCTTTTTACAGTTTTTCATGAATTATTTTCATGTGTTCGTTGCTCATTTTTGGTTAACTTTTTCACTTATTAAATCTTATGTATTAGGGAAATCAGTACTTTTAAAGGAAAATTATGTGATGTTGTTGCAAATATTTTCCATAATACCTTTTAACTTTGTTTTGTAGCATTTCATTTTATATCTTAATTAAGAAATATGTGTTTCATATTCTTTCATAAGAATTACGTTAAATGTGTTTGTCTTTTTCATATGGCTTCGGGATTCTGTAGTAATCTTTGATGCATATTCAACTTACTACTAAAAATAGTAACTCAGATTTACTTAACAATTAACCATTTCCTCTGTCTGGAATTTATCTTGGTGCACAGACTGAAAAGAAGGGACCAGGTATCATTTTCCTAATGGGTAGCCAGTGCCAGTCACATCACTTGAGTCACTTGACCACTTCATGATCAGGAAGATTTTCCCTTACGCTTTCTACCTAGAACTTTGTAGCTTTAGTTCCTCACTTTGTCTTTGATCCTTTTTGAGTTAATTTTTGTGTTTGATGTAAAGTATCAGTAAAACTTCATTCTTTTGCATGTTTTTCGAAAAGACTACACATAGAGAATGTGTATTCCCTATTAAATGGTCTTAACACCCCTGTCAAAAATAAGTTCTCCATATATGTAAGAGTTTACTTCTAGGTCCTCTGTTCTATTCCACTGGTTTATATTGTTTGATGACTGTATCTTTGTAGGCAGTGTTGAAATCAGAAAGTAGGAGACCTTTAATTTTGTTACTCCTCTTTAAGAGTGCTCCGGGTATTAGGATCTCTTGAGATTGCATTTGAATTTTAGAATGCGTTTTTTAATTAGTGTAATAATACACTGGTGGGATTTTAGTACAGATTCCATTGAATCTGCACACCACTTTGGGGAGTATTGTCATCATAACATTATTAAATGTTCCTAGTCATGAGTATGAATGTCTTTCTCTTATTTAAGTCTTTAATTTTATTCATCAGTATTTCATAGTTTCAGTGTATGAGTTTTTCATGTTGTTGGAGAAGTTAATTCTCAAGCATTCTGTTCTTTCTGATGCCATTGTACATGGGATTGTTTTGTCAATTTCCTTTTTGGAGTCTTCATTCCAAGTGTACAGAAATAAAACTGAGGCTCAGGGGCCCATAGCACAGTGGTTATGGCACCACCCACTCACCCACTACACTGAGGCACATGGGTTTGAACCCGGCCTGGGGCCAAGCTAAACAACAATGATGACAACCTTAACAAAAAATAGCTGGGCGTTGTGGCAGTTGCTTGTAGTCCCAGCTTACTTGAGAGGCTGAGGCAAGAGAATCACGTAAGCCCAAGAGTTTGAGGTTGCTGTGAGCTGTGATGTCACGACACTCTATGTAGGGTGGCAAAATGAGACTGTCTCAAAAAAAAAAAAAAAACAACAGAAAACTGATTTTTCTGTGTTGACTTTGTATTCTATCACTTTGTAGAATTCAACTTTTAGCTTTTTTTTTTTTTTGCAGTTTCTGGCCGGGGCTGGGTTTGAACCCGGCACCTCCGGCATATGGGGCCAGCGTCCTACCCCTTTGAGCCTGAGCCACAGGCACCGCCCTAATTTTTTTTTTTTTTTTTGAGAGTTTTTGTGGCATCTGTGAAGTTTTCTATATATAAAATCAGGTCATCTGTGAGAAAAGATAACTTTACCACCTCTTTGACAATTTATACTTATTGTATTTCTTTTTTTGTACCTAACTGGGCTATAGCCAGATATTCCAGTACAATGTTGAAAAGATGAGAGTGGTGTGTTTTCAGTCTTTCAACATCGAGTATGATGTTAGCTATGGGCTTTTCATTCATGGCCTTTACCATATTGAGGAAATTTCCTTCTATTCCTTCTTCATTGAGGGTTCGTAAAATGAAAGAATGTTGAATTTTGCCAAATGCTTTTTCTGCACTGAGCTAATCATGTGATTTTTTTTTTTCTTCATCCTATCAATGTGGTATATTATGTTAACTGATTTTCATATGTTGACATACCTTTGCCTTTGGGGATAAACCCTTTTTATATTCATGGTATATAATCTTTTTAATATGCTATGGAATATTTTTTCTAATATTTTGTTGAGGATTTTTATTTCTGTATTCATAAAGAATTGCTGTAGAGTCAGTGTTGGTATTCCCCACAGAATGCCGAAATTCTAACCCACAATGTGGTATTATTAGGAGGTGTGGAGGCCTGGGTAGGCAACACCTATAAAACATGCCCTGGAGAGCTCCCCCAGCCCTTCAACCATGTAAGAATCTATTGAGAAGATGCCATTGATATAGCAGAAAGAGGGCCCTCACCAGACATGGGATCCACCAGCACCTGGATCTTGGCCTGCAGTTTGCTTTTCTTGTAGCTCTACTGTCACAGTTTTCTAAAATGTCTTACAGGTAGAAGCTATCTCTGATAAACAGCAAGAGAACAGCAAAATCCATGGTGGAAGGCTGCCATGTGTCAGGTTTCTGAAAAGGATGAGAGCCCTAAAGTCTGGAGAAAAGAGGAGATGAAACAAGATGCACTCCACACCCTTGATCCACAAAACCAGACTGCCTTCCAGGATCCCCTTAGGTGAGTTTTCCTTAATTGAATGCCTGTCAAGGAAATTCCCTAGGCTGATGTGACAGCCATAGGGATAAGTTTCTGCAACCATAGGAAGGAAGATTCCTTGGGACCTTGCAGGGCCTACTACATTAGCAGAAGGAAGACTTTGTTCATGCCCCTTTCTCCAATAGTTGAGTGTGAACTCTCCACCTCAGGTATTCCCGGACAGAAATGATGCAAGCCCTGCTGGAGGTGGGTAGTAACAGGGAGCCCCCAGCCTCCAGGGAGCCATCTCTCACCTTTTGCCCCAGCACTGGGGGAACTCCACTTGCTAGCTCTAGCCCCACACTGCCTAGCTTCCAGCTGCGTCATGACTATGCCAAGTAGAAAAGGCTACCTGGGCTTCTCTCCCTACCTCCCTGGCTGTAGGCAGGTTTAACTATGAGGTGGCCTCACCTCAGGGCCAGCCCCAGGCCACGTCTTCCTCCCACTCTTCTCTGGATGGCTATAGTTAAAACCCAGAGGCTCCTGAGTAGAACTACATGTCCTCTGCAGTCCTGGCCAGCTGGAGAGGGAGAGCCAACAGGGGACAGGGTGCTGCTTCCATGTCTGTGATCTTGACCTAGGGTTTCCCACATAGGCAAGTTGCCCCGGTCATAGGGTTTCTTAGAGACCCCATAGGCACAGTGCTAAGTTTGCTCATGGATTGGCAGAATCAACATTGTTAAAATGTCTATACTACTCAAAGTGATTTACAGATCCAATGCAATTCCCATTAAAATACTAGCACATATATCACAGATCTTAAAAACTAGTAATTCTGGGTGGCGCTTGTGGCTCAAAGGAGTAGGGCGCCAGCCCCATATACCGGAGGTGGCAGGTTCAAACCCGACCCCAGCCAAAACCTACAAAAAAAGAAAGAAAGAAAGAAATTAGTTCTACACTTCATATGGAATCAGAAAAGACCCCCAAATAGCCAATGCAATCTTATACAATAAGAATAAATCTGGGCTGGGCACGATAGCTCATGCCTGTAATCCCAGCACTCTGGGAGGTCAAGACAGGTGGATTGCCTGAGCTCAGGAGTTTGAAATCCCCTTGAGGTAGAGCAAGACCTGTCTCTAAAAATAGCTGGGTGTTGTGGCAGGGACCTGTAGTCCTAGCTACTCGGGAGGCTGAGGCAAGAGTATCACTTGAGCCCAAGAGTTTGAGGTTCCTACAAGCTATGACACCATGGCATTCTAATTTAGGCCATAATGAGGGCAACAAAATGAGACTGTCTCAAAACAAAAGAACAAAACAACACAAGAACAAATCTGGAGGCATCACTTTACCAGACTTCAAGCTATACTACGAGGGTATAGTAACCACAGCAGCATGGCACTGGCACTAAAACAAGAGACATAGACCTATGGATCAGAACAGAGAACCAGAGATGCAACCATCCTCATATAGCCATCTTTTAATGGGGTCGATCTTCTCTAGTTGATTTGCTTGAATTATTTGTAGATTATGGTTTTTACCTTTTTGTGGAATATGTAGAGTACAAATATCTTCTCCCATTATGTAGCTTGTCTATTTGCTCTACTGATTGTATCCTTGGCTGTGCAGAAACTTTTAAATTTGATCAGGTCCCATTGATTTATTTTTATTCTTGCTATGATTGTCACTGGAGTCTTTTTTTTTTTTTTCTTTGAGACAGTCTCATTATGTCACCCTTGGTAGAGGGCTGTGGCATCACAGCTCACAGCAACCTCAAACTCTCTGGGGCTTCAGCGATTCTCTTGCCTTAGCCTCCCAAGTAGCTTGGACTACAGGTTCCCGCCACAATGCCCAGCTATTTTTTGGTTGTAGTTGTCATTGTTATTTGGCAGGCTCAGGCTGGATTCGAACCCACCATACACCAGCTTTGGTGTATATGGCTGGTGTCCTAGCCACTGAGCTACAAGCGCTGAGCCACCATGGAGTCTTATACATAAATTCTTTGCATAGGCCAATATCTATAAGAGATTGTCCAACATTTTCTTCTGTGACTGTTTTAGTTTCATGTCTTAGGTTTATGCCTGTTATCCACAGTGAGTTAATTTTTATGCGTGGTGAGAGGTACAGGTCCTGTTTTAGCCTTTTACATGTGGCTATCCAGTTTCCAAGCATCATTTATTGAATATGGATTATTTTCCCCAGTGTATATTTTTATTTGCTTTGTCAATGACAACTGCAACAAAAAAATACACGAGTGTTGTGGCAGGCGCCTGTAGTTCCAGCTATTTGGGAGGCTGAGATAAGAGAATCGCTTAAGCCCAAGAGTTTGAGGTTGCTGTGAGCTGTGACGCCACGGCACTCTATCGAGGGTGATAACATCCTGAGACTCGGTCTCAAAAAAAATAAATAAATATGACCCACATATATAATGAAACTTTTTCTAGCCACAGTAAAGAGAGTGAAAAGAAACATATTGAATTAATTTTAATTTCCAAAAGTATATGATTGATTTTAACATGTAAGCAATATTAAATACTAATAAGATTTATTTTTTTTGAGACAGAGTCTCACTATGGTGCCCTTGGTAGGTGCATCTAAGCCATCTGATCTTTGACAAAGCAAATACTATATACACTGGGAAAAAGAATCCATCTAGGATGGTAAAGCCATCTTTGTTTTATGGCTAAGTAGTAGTCCATGGTATACATATACTACATTTTCACTTGGGTAGCTTCCACATCTTTGTGATTGTAAATTATGCTGCAATAAACATAGTAGTTCCAGCTACTTAGGAGGTTGAGACAAGAGAATCGCTTGAGCCCAAAGAGTTTGTGAGCTATGACTCACGGCAACATCCAGTTCTTGGGCTTAAGTGATTCTCTTGCCTCAGCCTCCCAAGTAGGTGGAACTACAGGTGCCCACCACAATGCCCGGCTATTTTTTTGTTTGCAGTCGTCATCATTGTTTAGCAGACCCAGGCTGGGTTCAAACCCGCCAACTTCGGTGTATGTGGCCGGCGCAGTAACCACTGTGCTATGGGTGCCCAGCCAATCCTGGACTTTTCAATGAAAAATTTTCCCTATATTTAATAGACATTTGATATAGGAAATAATTATTCCCTCATAACTATGTTTAATTATGATTGACAGGACAAAATTTGAGTGTATAGCAACTTCTGTATAAATCACTTATATGAACATACTCTAAGTATGTTTGCTTTTAGTATCTTTTTTCTATATGAGGCTGTTCTGATTATTTTTATTAAAATGTAATCTTATGTGGCTGGGCATGGTGGCTCACGCCTGAAATCCAAGCACTCTGGGAGGCCAAAGAGGGTGGATTGCCTGAGCTTACAGGTTACAGACCAGCCTGAGCCAGAGTGAGACCCTGTCTCTAAAAATAGCCTGGCATTGTGGCAGCTACCTGCAGACCCAGCTACGTGGGAGGCTGAGACAACAGAATTGATTGAGCCCAAAGAGTTTGAGGTTGCTGTGAGCTATGACACTACAGCACTCTACCTAGGGTGACAAACTAAGACCCTCTCAAAAAAAAAAAAAAAAAAAAAAAAAAGTTATGTTTATAAATGTAATAAGTATGTTTATATTTTGTTTAAAAAGGCATGTACACCAGCCCCATATACCGAGGGTGACGGGTTCAAACACAGCCCTGGCCAAACTGCAAAAAAAAAAAAAAAAAAAAAAAATCTTCTGTGGAGCTTGTGGTGCACTGGGTAGGGCACTGGCCCCATATACCGAGGGTGGCAGGTTCGAACCTGGCCCCCAGCCAGCTAAAACAGCAATAAGAATTGCAACAAAAAATAGCTGGGCGTTGTGGTGGGCACCTGTAGTCCCAGCTACTCAGGAGCTGAGGCAAGAGAATCACTTAAACCCAGGAGTTTGAGGTTGCTGTGAGCTGTGACACTATGGCACTCTACTGAAGGTGACAAAATGAGACTCTGTCTCAAAAAAAAAAGGCATATGCAGCAAGGTGAGGGACAAAAATAATAGGAAAAACATACACATTATGTGGTTCGTGTCTTTAAAGTTTGAACATTTAATTAAACTAAAGTTTAAAAATCCTCACATAGTTCACAAATATCCTATACAGAAGCAAAGGTCTGAGTGATTTGGGAACTTTGACTTTAGAGTAGCATTTGTAATTCTGTGTACATTTTAAAGGACAGAATAGTATTGTTATCTTTTTACTTTAAGGGCATCAAGACCACAATCACCAGCTGCCAACAACCAAAAAAAAAATATGCTTCCAAAATCTCTTGATGTCAATTCTGCATGAAGAGCAGCCAAGCTGCCCTTGTGTGCCACTTACGACAACAGGCCTTTTTATTGTGTTATTCTTGACATTGACACAGTCCTGTTCTTTCCTATGGAATGAAAATCCTCACTGCCCACAAGTCTCTTGAAGTCTTTCTTTTTGCTGATTTTTTAGCAGGAGAGGTGGTATTTCTTCAGTCTTTGCAGATGAAGAGTTTATGATGTTACATCCCCTTACTTCTCCAAGAGCAGATGGCATCAGAACGCTGAATACTGGTGAAATACTCAATACTGAAAGACCTTCCATGGCAGATTCATACAAGTCTTTGTATTTTTCGCCACACAATCCAGACATGTCCCAGGAAAGAAAATCAAATAGAAACAGGTACAATTTTTCAAAAGTGTTCCAACCTTTACAAAAGTACCAGTGATGAGGAGTGACACGTGTGGATGCCTTTAATTTATAGTTACAGCTGGTTGGCTGAGGTGTATACTGGCAGGTGCTAGAGATGCTACCTTAGCTACCACTAAGTTAGGAGCCTTTAAAGCAGCAGTTCTCAACCTGTGGGTCACGACCCATAGGAGCGGTATTAAAGGGCCGCAGCCTTAGGAAGGTTGAGAACCACTGCTTTAAGGACTAGGATCATATTGCTGGAGCAAAATGCAACTTTAAGTTGTTTAAAAATGAGGCTCCCAAAGATGTCAAAGGCAACATGACAGGCTCCTAACAGCAGTATCACCTGTCACCTGCACATTCACTTCTTAAACGTAATAACATACATTTCTACAACAGTCAGTGTTTTTTCAGCTATTAATTCCACCTGGTTGTTATTAGTTACTGTGTACTGGGTTGTACTGGAGCATAGGAGAGGACTAACGAGCAAAGTGCCAAAATGTGCTGTTTCACGTGCACATTAATTATGCTATAAAAATGCATTATTTTGAAGTATGACAGTAAGTGCCAACTTTAAATGTGTGCCCATTTCAGTTGTAATTGTCCTGTATACTCACCAAAAGTCACAAGTCATGAATAATACTATGCCCCATAAAATTTACCATCCCCATTAAAAACTTACATCCTTCCTAGATCCAGCACTTGAAACGCTAACACCTTATACAGTCTAATTGTGGGTCAGCTCTCTCAGCATAGCCACTAATGCTCTAGCATACTTGTGGGGCTCCACTGTGATACAGAATAGACACTTAAGTGAACTTGCAAACTAAGTAAATAAAAGACAGTCAGGAGTGATTGGTGAATTGTATATGTAGATGTAACTGGGAATAGAATTACAAGAAATTGTTAAAGGATGTATATGTGAAAGGTAGAGGTTCAAGAGGAAAACCATTCAGAACACATTAAGCTTGGCTTGGCCCCCATAGTGTAGTCGTTAGGGCGCCGGCCACATGCACAGGGGCTGGTGGGTTCGAACCCAACTTGGGCCTGCTAACAATAACAACAACAAAAACAAAAAAATAGCCAGGAGTTGTGGCAGGCACCTGCCTCAGCCTCCCAAGTAGCTGGGACTACAGGTGCCTGCCACAATGCCCGGCTATTTTTTGTTGTTGTTGTCATTGTTTGGCAGGCTGGGCTGGGTTTGAACCCACCAGCCCAGTGTATGTGGCTGGCGCCCTAGCTGCTGAGCTACAGGTGCCAAGCCAGCAGCACTGTTTAGAGCTGGTCTTCTTCGACCTGGCTCCTGCCAGCACTGCTCCTGAAGCTAACATCTATGGAAATCTGCACATTTCCCTGCATATTCTCTGATCTGGTAACCTAACCAGCACTCCCGGCCAGCTTAATTGCAGGTTTTAAGAAAATGTCAGCTCCCTCATGACAGGGCTAAGTGTTCATGATTATGAATTTTGCTTCTTTCAAGGACAAGTTTACAGATGGATAATAAATAGTTGTGATCAAAGTCACTTCAGGTTTTTCCCGAAGTGCCTTCATTTGTTTCAAATCCATTTTTTGGTACACACTTTGCTAAAACAGGTAACACGAATGCTCAGGTTACACCAGTAACTTGCTGCCTTAAGGCCACATGTGGCCTTCCAGGTCCTTCAGTCCTGCTTGACTGATCCAAATTTTACAGAAAAAATCTTTTCATTTTTATTAATACATTTTTATCCATCTTTTATATTTTTATTTTATTTTTAAAATGTATTTTAGAAAAGAAAGAATAAGTAATCATTGAAATAATCCTCCAGGGTAGACTGGCATAATTAGAACATTAATAAGCCATAAGGGCTAAATTGATGGCTGCTATGCTCATGATTTAGTCCTAACTCTCCCCGCCTGACTGGTGCCACTACCACACCAGGCTTGTTGGTGAGAATGTATGGAAGTCGAGTACACACGTCTGTTATCAGCTTTTAAAAACAGTGCATTGGGCGGCGCCTGTGGCTCAGTGAGTAGGGCACCGGCCCCTTATACTGAGAATGGATGGTTGGAATCCGGCCCAGGCAAACTGCAACAAAAAATAGCCGAGTGTTGTGGCGGGCGCCTGTGGTCCCAGCTACTCGAGAGGCTGAGGCAAGAGAATCGCCTGAGCCCAGTAGCTGAAGGTTGTTGTGAGCTGTGATGCCATGGCACTCTACCAAGGGCGACGAAGTGAGACTGTGTCTCTTAAAAAAAAAAAAAGTGTACTATGTTTCTGTTTGAAGTAGAATTTGTGAACACTTGCATAGTTCAATAGTATTTTTTAACTGTCTGTTTAACAGCCCATCATGTCAAAGAAGACCAAGAGTGTGCAGAAGGAATACAACAGATTTTTCTTTTTTTTTCTTTTCTGAGACACAGTCTCACTTTGTCACCCTTGGTAGAGTGCGATGGCATCATAGCTCACAGCAACCTCAAACTCTTTGGGCTCAAGAGATCCTCTGGCCTCAGCCTCCCAAGTAGCTGGGACTACAGGCGCCTACCACAACACCCAGCTATTTTTAGAGATGGGGGGCCTCACTCTTGCTCAGGCAATCCACCCGCCTCAGTTGCACAGAGTGCTAGGAATGCAGATGTGAGCCACAGTGCCTGGCCAGGAGATGGATTTGTTCCAAGCTAAAGCATGCCCACCCAAAGGCCCAACTAAAACAGAATTTTTTTTTTTTTTTTTTTTTGAAACAGATTCTCTTTGTCACCACCAGTAGAGAGCTATGGCATCATAGCTCACAAGAACCTCCGACTCTCAGGCTCAAGAAATTATCTTGCCTCAGCTTCCCGAGTAGCTAGGACTACAGGCGCCCGCCACAACGACCTGCTATTTCTAGAGACACGCTAGTATTGAACTCACGACTTGAGGCAATCCACCGTTCTCTACCTCCCAGAGTGCTGGGGTTACAGGCATGAACCACCTTGCCTGGCCGTAAAACAGAATTTTTAATGAGGATTGGGGATTGGGAATTGCGATATTATCTTGTTTCTGCTAATGATAAGGTAACTTGCTCTGTGATTTGACAATATCAATATTAAAGAAATTCAATGCTCGGCGCTGCGCCTGTGGCTCAAGCGGCTAAGGTGCCAACCACATACACCTGAGCTGGCGGGTTCGAATCCAGCCAGGGCCCACCAAACAACAATGATGGCTGCAACCAAAAAATAGCAGGATGTTGTGGCGGGCACCTGTAGTCCCATCTACTTGGGAGGCGGAGGTAGGAGAATCACTTGAGCCTAGGAGTTGGAGGTTGCTGTGAGCTGTGATGCCACTGCACTCTACCCAGGGCAACAGATTGAGGCTCTGTCTCAAAAAAAAAATAATAATAATTAATTAAATAATAGAAAATATAATGAGTTTGTTAATTTTCCTATGTATGGCAGGAAATCAAACAGCTAATTCAGGCTTCCCCAGGGTGACAGGGGTGTAGGACAGAAGGAATACAGAAAAAGCAGTCCCTGA
>CAUYPK010064476.1:0-42297 GCA_963574355.1 Loris lydekkerianus
AGTTTACCATCAAAATAGATAAATACTATTCCCATACAATCCACTCCACCGCCCCTCCCCCACCCCCCCCCCCCGCCCCGCCCCCCAGGTGGGGGGCGGGCGCGCCGGGGGGCAGGGGGATGGGTTGGGCCACATCTATGGTGCATATTTTTAAATATAATAAAAAAAAAAAAAAAAAAAAAACATTTGAATTGGTAGATTAAGTAAGGCAGATTGCCTTTTTTAATGTGAGTGAGACTCATTCAATCCTTTGAAAGGCAAAATAAAACAAAAAGGTTGATCTTCCTACGAGTATAAAAGAATCCCTCCCAACTGACTGCCTTGGAACTTAGACACTGGTTTATCTTGTCTTGAGACTTGAACTGAAACTCAGCTTTTCCTGAGCCTGTCAGCTTCTGAACTGAAATGCGCCATCACTCTCTTGGTTCTCAGACCTTTAAACTTGGGCTGGAACTAAACTGTTGGCTTTCCTGGATCTCTTGCTTGTAACCCACCCTGCTGACCTTGAGACTTTCTGGCCTCTAAAATTGCACTAATTGTCAGATTTCATGTGTGTGTGTGTGTGTGTGTGTGTATGATTTGTTATATATAGTTTTAATTGTCAGATTTCATACATATATATATATATAAGTATATATGATATATTATAATATATACTTATAAATATATGCACTTATATACTTATAATACACCATATATACTTTCTTTTACTACATCATATATATTTTACATATATGTATGAAATCTGACAGTTAAAATCATAAAATCATCCTAGAAAAGGTTCAACATACCTCATTGCTGAATATCACTACAGTAGCCTTCAAAGTACTTCCTTTGGGAAACTATCCACTGATGCCGGTGCCTAGTTCACCCTTCAAACAAATTTTGAAACTTTTTTCAGGAATTACCATCAGAACTATCATTGTATGACACATAAAAACATGCAATAACAATAATAAATGCCACTTAGCAATACACCACCACATGTTGACACAAACACAGATGTGAGACACTGCTATGCAAAGGTTGTGAAACCTTACTAAGTTGTTTGTACAGTGCTGCCATTGTAACAACCCTGTGGTAAGTTTATGAACTTAACTGTCAGACTTCGTACAATGACAGCTCTGAAAGAAAAAAAAAAAGACCTCCAAAATTGCTTTCAAAGGCAAACTAGATGCTGACACCAGTCCATAGCATCTCAAGGTGAGTCCTTCAAATATGACAATAGTAATATTCAGCAATGAGGCATTTAGAACTTTTTCTAGAATGAGTTTATGAACTTAATTTTCAAAACTTCATATATGTGTGTTTGTGTGTGTATTTCCTGTTGGTTTTCTTTCTTTTTGGAAGTGTGCATAATACACTCAGCCAAGGAGAAAAGCTATCCAATTTGAACATATATACTATGTATATATTTTTTCTTTTTTTAAACAGGAAAAATGGGTTTGATAGGAAAAACAATATTATTAATACTATACATTTTTTTCCTGTTTTCAAATGATGTCTACATATTACCTCATGACTTAACCCTTTCAGAAATCTATCCTGCACATAAAATGTCCTTGATTCAAAGAATTAACAGGGCTTGCTCAGGAATAAGCATAGCATAGTTTGTACTAGAACCTGGAGCTAGGACCCCTGGTCCTAATTCTTTCTGCTATGTTCTGTTTCTCAGGTCATATTTCTCCTGCCCACATCTACCCTCAGCCGCCCATGATCTGAATTACTGCCCTTGGGTTTGAACACAGCAAGCATTTGATCTTTCATACAAAGACTCCATCTGTCGATGACTTTTCAGACCCCTTGCTTCAACTACTATTTTCTTGCTTCTATCAATCACAGCTGGGAACAACCACATCTATCCACTTGATGAAATATAAACGTATGAAGTGATTTCTTTCCTATAAGAGAGGACCATTATGGACAATTTAGGCTTTAGGTTGGGCAGAAGAGAATACTTGTACCATGAGGAATTTAATCTCTTCAAAATCTTCAGGTCATGGCAAAGTCTCAGAGTTAAAGAAAAATAAAGAAAAAAAATTTCCCCAGTAATGTGATTTTAAGGCTACAGGGCCTTAAATCCTTCTCCTGACAAATGCTCCTCACTGCATGCATATAACCTTTTTAACAGGAGACAAGACCCTACATTTTACAAGGAAGAGACATTCTATTAATTCTCCCCAGGGAGAGTTAACACTATGGTCATAACAAAAGCTAACACCTTTATGTGGCTTATTATGTGTCAGGCACTCTTTTAAATACTTATTTATTATCACTCCTACTTTTCTTAACAACTCCCTGAAAGTAGGCTTATTATTATCCCCATCTTACAGATGAGAAGACAAGCAGAGAGAAATGAAGACTCACTAAGCATCAGTGCTTGAAATGGCATTCAAATCTAAGCAGTTTGACTATTGAGGGTATTTTTTGTTTTGTTGCCTGTTTTTGTTTTGTTTTTTTCTACTTTTTTTTTTTTTTTAATAACTTAAACCCTACATTATAGTGCCTTTCTACAATAGGATAAAGGAAAGAAATAAAATAAAGAGAAAAACATGGTTAATGTCCTTAGGAAATATAGGCTGTAGAGGGGAAAAGAGCATTCACAGCAGCTTATAATAATTACAGCTGGGCAAAGGGCCTTAAGTAAGCTGTGGACAGGTCATAGGCTCTCTGGTAAGAAAATTTAGATGAGGAGTATCAGCTGGAAATCAGATTCCTTGAGAGGAGATTGAATGAGAGGGTTGGGGCAGACATAGGGAGAGTGAATTATTCGTGTTGATATGGTAAGTGTAGAATAACATTTGTCTCCAAAATTTTGCCAAGTGCCAGTACCTCCTTCTTAATGTATTTTTTAATAGACATTACTTTCAGAGCAGTTCTAGGCTCACAGCAAAATTAAGCAGACATACAAGGAGTTTCAATTTACCCCTCTTTCAACCTCTGCTATCCCATGCCAAATTCAAACATTTACTAAAATCAATGAACCTTGACACATTATTATAACCCAAAGTCCATTGTTTATATTGGGGTTCACTATCAGTTTCATACAATCTATTGTTTTGATAAATGTATACTAAAATTAATTTATAATTATGTAATCATACAGTATATATTCAACACCCTAAAAATCCCCTGTGTTTAACCTAATTTGTCCCCTACTTATTCTACCAGAAGCCATTACTATTTCTGTAGTTGTGTTTTTTCCAGAACATCATATAAAATAGGACCTTCATAGTTGACTGCCTCCTCACATTGACCACTTCCTTAAGTTGACCTAGTTTTTATAAATCAGACATACACCCCATGTATACATTACCACGGTAGGCCTAGTTTCTTATGCTGACCACCCCCATACGGTGACCAATTTGTTACAGTCCCATGGGGTCAACTTGGAGAGGCTGTGCTGCTGGAGTCATACACAAGCCTTTTTAGATTGTCTTCTTTCACTTAGTAATATGCTTTAAGAATTCTATTTTATTATAAATTGATAGCTTATTACTTTTTAGCATTAAATAATATTCTGTTGTCTGGAGGTACTATAGTTTAAGCAGAATGAATCTGCTACAAACATCCACATGAAAGCTCTTATATAGGCTTTAGCATTCAACACATTTGGGTAAATACCAGAGTTCAATTGCTGGATCAAATGGTAAAAGTAAGTTTAGTGTTGTAAAAGTTTACCTCACTATCTTCCAAAGTGGGCACACCATTTCCACTCTCAATGAATTGGAATTCCCTTTGTTATATGTCCTCATCAGCATTTGGTTTTGTCAGTGTTTTGAATTTGGCCATTCTAATAGGTGTGTACCTCATTGTGGTCTTAATTTTCTTCCACTAATTATGTATGATGCTGTACCTGTTATGATCTGGTGCATATTTTTAAATTATGTTCATTTTCTTATTGATGTTTAAGAGTTCTTTTTAATATTTGGACAGGCAGTTGTTTTTAAAACAAACATTTTCTTCCATTCTGTAACTTGTCTTCGCACTCACTTGACAGTGTCTCACAAAGCAGAAGTTTCGAATTTTAGTCAATTCCAGCTTATCAATTCTTGCTTTAATGGATCACACTTTTGCTATTATATTTAAAATGTCATCACTGACCCCCCCCCACTTCCAGGAATATTACATTGTTTCCTATATTATCTTCTAGGAGTTTCATAGCTTTGCATTAAAATCTATGATTTGTTTTCAAATACTTTTTGTGAAGGGTATGACCTCTGTGTCTAGATTTATCCTCTTGAATTTTTTTTTTTTTTTTAATTTATGTGAATGTCTAGAGTTGTTCCAAAACTGTTGCTTAAGAGACTGTCTTTTTTTCATGGAATTGCCTTTTCCCCTTTGTCAAAGATCAGTTGATAAGATCACATTTGTGTAGTTCTATTTTGCAGGTCTCTGTTCTGTTCCATTGTTCTATTTGTTCTGTTGCCAATACCACACTGACTTAATTGTCGTAATTTTATTGTAAGGCATGAAAATGGATAATATTAACAAAAAAAAAAAAAAAGAAAAGAAAAGAAAATGGATAATGTCCATTCTCCAGCTCTGATCTTCTCCTTTAATGCAGTCTTGAATATTCTAGGTATTTTGCCTTTTGCCTCTCTATAAACTTTAGAATCAATTTACTGATTATCCACTGAGTAATTTAAAGGTCATGATAGATACCCATATGTATCTATAGATCAAGTTGTAAAGAACTAAAATGTTGACAACATTGAGTCTTTTCACTACTCACAGACATGGCATATCTCTCCCTTTATTTCATTCTCTGATGTATTTCCATCACATTTTTATACTTTTTTTTCATATGTCTCGTATATGCTTTGTTAGATTTATAGTAAAGAATTTCATTTTTTGGAGTGGTGCTAATGTAAATGCTACTATACCTTTAAGATTCCATTTGTTCACTGATTCACTGATGACATATAAGACATCTATTGACTTTTGTCTGTTGACATTATATACTTCTAAATCCACTTATTAATTAATTCATTTGGATTTTCTACATAGGTGTTGGTCATATTATTTGTGAACAAAGATAATTTTATTTCTTCCTTTCTAATATGTGTATATTTTATGTTCTTCACTTACTTTATTGCATTGACTAGGACATCCAGTACAATGTCAAAAAGGATTGATGAGAGATAACATTCTTGCCTTGTTTCTGATCGTAATAATATAGCTTTTAATTTCTCAGCAATAGGGATGATACTTGTGGTAGGATTTTTGTGGATGTCTTTGACAAATTAAGGAAATTTCCCTTTATTCCTAGTTTGCTGAGAGTTTTTTATCATGAATTAATGTTGGATTTTTTTATATGCTTCTACTACATATACTGTGATTTTTCGTCTTTAGCTGATTGATGTGATGAATTACATTAATTGATACTTGAATTTGGAACCAGCCTTCCACACCTGGGATAAATGCCATCTGATTATGTCATGTAATTACTTTTATACATTGTTGGACTTGAATAACTAAAATTGTGCTGAGTATTTTGCATCCATATTTATGAGAGATATTTGATCTTTTATGGTAACATCTTTGTCTGATTTTGGTATTAGGATAATGCTGAGCTTATAGAATTAGCTAGAAGGTATTCCTTCTGCTTCTATACTCTGAAAGAAATTGTAAAGAATTGATATAATGACTTCCTTAAATATTTGGTAAAATTCACCAGTAAAACCACCTGGACTTTTTATGATTTGTTTTGGAAAGTTAATAATTATTGATTCAATTTTTAAAATAAGTATAGGACTATTCAAATTATTTCTTTTAGTGTAAGTTTTGGCATACTTCAAAATATTGGTCCGTTTCATCTAGGTTATCAAATTTGTTGGCACATATTTCTTCATAATACTTCTTTATTATTCTTTTAATGTAAACACTTTCTATTATGATGTCTCCTTTTTCATTTCTGATATTAGTAATTTGTGTCCTCTCTCTTTTTTACTTCAGTATCCTGCCTACAAGCTTAAAATTTTATTGATCTTTGCAAAGAATCAGCTTTTGGTTTCATTGATTTTCCTCAATGCTTTTCTATTTTTAATTGCACTGATTTCTTCTCTAATTTTTATTTATTTGTTCTTCTTCTTTTGGATTTGAGTTTCTCTTCTTTTTCTAGTTCCTAAAGTCTAAGCTTAACTGATTGATTTTATATCTTTCTTCTTTTCTAATATATGTGTGCATTAAGTGCTGCAAATTTCCTTTTAATCACTTCTTTTACTGCATCACACAAATTTTGATAAGTTGTGTTTTGGTTTTGAACTCTGATAGTGGATTAATCTATTTCTTCTTGCATTTATATCAGTTTTATTTCATGTGTTTTGATACTCTGCTCTAAGAAATATATACATTAAAGGTCATTGTGTCTTGGGTGATGCCTGTGGCTTAGTGGGTAGGGTGACAGCCCCGTATACCAAGGGTAGGGGGTTTGAACCTGGCCCTGGCCAAACTGCAACAATAAAAATAGCCATGTGTTGTGGTGGGCACCTCTAATCCCAGCTACTAAGAGAGTCTCCTAAGCCCAGGAGTTGGAAGTTGCTGTGAACTGTGATGTCATAGCACTCTACCAAGGGCGATAAAATGAAACTCTGTCTCAAAGAAAAAAAAAAAAATTCATTGTGTCTTACTATTGTGTCTTACTGGGGAATTGATCTCATTTTCATTATGTAATGCACCTATATTATTTTTGCTCACAAGTTTGCTCCATCTGAAATCTATATAAGCACTTTAGCCTTTTAAATCTTAGTGCTACCATGGTATATGTTTCTGTCCCCTTACCTTTAAAGTGTGTCTTTATGTAAAATAGGTTTATCCTAGACAGCATAAACCTACACTATAGTTGTCTTTTGTTTTTGCTTTTTTATTTTTTTATTTTTTGAAAAAGAGTCTCATCTTTGGTAGAGTGTCCTGGTGTCTTGAATTCAAGCAATCCTCTTGCTTCACCCTCCCCAGTAGTTGAGACCACAGGCACCTGCCATGATACCCAGCTAGTTTTTCTATTTTTAGTAGAGATGGGGGTCTCTCTTTTTCTCAGGCTAGTCTTGAACTCCTGAGCTTGAACATTCTCCCAGAATGATAAGATTATAGGCATGAGCCACCACACCTAGCCCTTGAGTCTTAGTTTTTTAATCACTGTGACAATCTGTTTGTTAATTGATGTATCAAGACTATTGACACTTAAAATGAATATTTATGTGCTTGGATTAATATTTACTATATTATTTGTTATGGTTTTCTTGTCATTACCCTTATTGTTTGTTCTTATCTTTGTCTTCCTTTTTTTGTACTTTTTGTGTTTTTTATTGAGCAGTTTATGTAATTCTATTTTCTCTCCTTTCTTAGAATATCAAGTATTTTTTTTACTTTTAATTATCTGACCTAGAGTTTGTTATGTACAATTATGCATAGTCCAAATTCATTTTTAAATAATACTACCCTGCTTCGCAGGTAGCTCTAGTACCCTATAATAACAAAGTATTACTAATTCTCTCATCCTACTTCTTATATCATCGCTGTCATTCATTTTACTTACAAAGCATACATGCATTCATTACACTTATGTATTTACACCAACAGTTTTAAAATTTTATTTTTTTTTAGTTGATTTAACCAATAGAATGTTTTTCAAAATAATATACAAAGAACATAACAAGGTATCTGAATTTGAATATATAGCCAAATCACAATGCTTATTTTATTTCATTCTCTTCTTACTTGTGTGGTTTTTGAAGAGAAATAGATGTAATTATCCTCCACAGATAAGCTGTTTGTTTTTCTTTTGGCCTATTTAAGGACTTTTTCTTTGCCTTCAATTTTCTTGAATTTGAATTTGTTTGTATGTGAATTTATTGTTTATTGGTTGATACATTTGTATTGTTTTTGTTTTGGCATTTATCGTGCATGATGTTTTCTAAGACTCTTGAGATTGTGGTTTGGTGTCTGGCATTAATTCAGGTAAATTCTCAGTTATTATTGT
This sequence comes from Loris lydekkerianus, assembly GCA_963574355.1. Taxonomy (NCBI): domain Eukaryota; kingdom Metazoa; phylum Chordata; class Mammalia; order Primates; family Lorisidae; genus Loris; species Loris lydekkerianus. The sequence goes on from CAUYPK010064476.1 coordinate 7,982, forward strand.
TTTAAATATTTCTTCTGTTCGTTGTTCTCTTGTTTTTCTTTCCCAGTGCCTGTGCGTTATAATTTTTGTAGTTGTCCCACAATGGATAAATGAATATTCTGATCCTTTTATTCAGAATTCTTTTTTCAGTTCAAAGTTCGTATTTATATGTCCTTAAACTCAGATAATTCTTTCCTCAAATATGTTTTGTGTGCTAATGAGCCCCTCAATGTTATTTTTCACTTATATTCTAGTGTTTTTGAACTCTAGCATTTCTGTCTCTTTTCTTTGTTGGAATTTCTATCTCTCTGCCTCTAACACTCTCCTGTTCTTGTCTATTGTTTTCCTTGTGTGTTAGAGTCCTTGGCAGAATAGTCATAATTACTTTAAAATCCTTGTTTAGATACTTTACTAAGAAGAACATGTTCCAGCTCCATCCTTGTAAAGATGAAAGAGGTAAAGTCTCCATCTTTCTTTAAGGCTGCATAATATTCTATGGTGTACATATGGGGGGGGAGGTGGGTGGAGGGAGGGTGATTGGTGGGATTACACCTGCGGTGCCTCTTACAAGGGTATATGTGAAACTTAGTAAATGCAGAATGTAAATGTCTTAATACAATAACTAAAAAAATGCCAGGAAGGCTATGTTAACCAGTGTCATGAAAATGAGTCAAACGGTCTATAAAACCAGTGTATGGTGCCCCATGATCACACTAGTGTACACAGCTATGATTTAATAAAAAATAAATAAACTAATTATTAAATAAAAAGAATTAAGAATTTAAATAAATAAATAAATAAATAAATAAATAAATAAATAAAATCCTTGTTTAATAATTCCAGTATGCCTGCCATATCTGAGTTAGGTATAATACTTATTCCTTCTCTTCAAACTATGTTTTTTGTTAGTTTTTTTTTTTTCATTTTAATATCATTGTAATTTGTTGTTGTTGTTGGGAATCATACACAATTTACTGTATAGAAGGAACTGCAGTAGATAGGCTTCAGTTATGTGGGATGGTGTGGAGAGGGAAAGGATTCTATAGCCCTATGATTAAGATACAGTTTTATTGAATCTGTGCCAAGACTATGAACTTCAGACATACTTCTCAGAATTTTTCCCCTCAGATGGGACAAGATGCTAGAGGTGGCTGGAGTTGGACATATGTTTTGCACCACATTGAAGGTTAGAGTGAGCTGGGGTTGGCTAATTCCTTTCCCTTAAGTCATTTAGATTCTGATAATACTTCAATAGTTAGGCTTGGGTAAAATACAGAGGGTGCCAAAAATGTATAAAGAAAGAAAAGATTTTAAGAAAGAAAAAAAAAACGCTGTATTAAAATTATAATATTCAAGTCTTGTTTGACTTCTGCAATTTCAAGAGGTACAAGACACAATATACATGGTAACAAATGTTATCAGTGTATGTTGAGTGTTACAATTTTAACACACTTTTTTCCCTTAAAATGTGTGTACATTTTTCTGGCACCCTCTATAGTTTTTCTTAAAGACAGACCTTATTGAAAAGAATATAATTCTCTGATGTATTTCAAAATAGTTAATTTGAAAATATTCTAGAAATACACGGATATTTTTCTCTAATATTTACTTTGAGATTCTAGAAGAGTTCTTGGAGGTAGAAGTCACAAGGGTGGGTGCTCCCTGAAATCTGGGTCCCTAGAGCTTGCAACTTTCAGTCTTGTTTGCACTGAGGTCCTAGCAATTTGTTCATCGTGATTCATTTCCCTGTGCCAGGACTGGTTCCTTCAGAAGCTTTTTTGTGGCTCTTTACTCTGGCAAGTTTTGAATTTCTGTGACTGCTTGCTTGCCTGTGTCTGAAATTTTGAGGGCAGAAGTTTGCTTTGTGACCTAAGTTCTTTGATATATCTAAGATGTTTTGTACTTCAGTTTGTTCAATCAGCTATTTACTTGTTAGGATAGAGTGACAACCTCAAAGCTTCTTATATACTGGTTCCTTTATGTTCATTTTTAATATAAATGTTTTAATCAGAAATTCTCTCTAGTGTATCTTTTCTTTCCCTGTGGATGAGCTAAATAATTCCAGTGATATGGACTAAAATATCTGGAACCATTCTCATTCCCAATTATGTCTATGTAACTAGATTTAACTTGATATAAACTCAACTAAAACAGAAAGACATAGGTATTGGGGCAGGTTCATTCTGAAATTTGAAGGTAAATGAGTGGGGTTATTCTTGATGGATCACTAAGTCTCTCTGCAAGGAATCATATAAATCATGATGAAAAATGGACTGTGAGATCTACTTCATAAATCCTGGCCCAGTTTTCAAAAGGTAGCATCTTGCAATCTCAAAGTCACTACTCAGCATTTCAGCTGCAAACCTGCAGTCCAACTCCTGCACAAGCTAACATGTTAGCATTTTAACAAATTCAAACACTTCGGTGGCCTATTTATCAGTGCAAGCTATTTGGAAATGTTGCGACCATATGTGATCCATTGAAATGAACACTAAACACTGCATTTATAAATGGTAATTTATGACTCATAAATGTCTTTGCTATTAGAGCCATTCTGCCACTGTGAATGGAATTGATAGCAGGTTCTGAGCTCTGTGGTATGTGTATATTTTTTTCCCCTTTTTAAGAATGTTGAGGATATTAAAACTTTAATGGTTCATGGAAATGTTATTTTTAAAAAGCTGTGCATATCAAAAAGCTTGTGTTTTTATGCTAGATTTTCATATTTACAAATTTGACAGACAGGTTAAATATATGTGTGCATGTGCATATGGTGAAGATTTTTTATATGCTCCTTTAGACAAAGTAGGGTTATAACTCTAAAATGTGGAAGTTAGACCTTGTTATCTTTTGAGGCCTTAGATTTACCTATGTAATTGAAATTGCAAGTCATCTACACTAATATCTTATCTGTCCTTCCTTAGAGATAGAATGCTTGACTTTGATTTGTACATGTGGCCCCCTGGGATGAAGAATGCATTATTCACTTGCCTTGCAAAAGGGATAGCAAAATGACTAGTCAATATAAGCAGAAAGATTGTTCAGGAGCTTCTAAGAAATAGCATTAAAATACATATACTGGGATTACTTAGCATGTTTTGATTGGTTCTTTCTTCATCCTGCTGGGTGGAAATGCATACATGAGGCTGGAATTTGAGCAATCATTTGGATACTGAGGACTATGAACTGACTGTATTAGACTTGGAAAAGCCTAAATCCATGACAAACTCAGGAAGCCATATGTTGACCCTGGAAAATGTAGCTCATACTTATTTTAGGTGAATAAAAGGAAGGACAGAAGAGAAATCTTCCTTATTTACAGTCATACTTATTTTGTGAATAATGCATATTACTTAACTGATATAGTTGGATAATACAGATTATCCTGATTTAAAGATCGAATTATTTGAGAACTAGATAATTTATTTCATCTGCACTATGGTCACACAATTCTACATTATTCAGGAAATTTCTAGAATCCAGGTTTTTGAGTCATAGTTCTTTATTCTTCCTATTTGCACCATGTCTGCAGCATTTAATAAGGTCTATGCAGGAGATATCATGTTTTAATGTAGTTTGTAGGATTTGTAGTCAGGCAAACCTGTCACTCAGGAGGTGGGAGTATTTCCTGGGGAATTTGTTGATAGCAGGGAGACAAATTTATATCAGTAAGCAGGAGTTCCAACAGTTTATCACATTTAATCCTTTACATATATGTAAATCCAGTTATATCCATAACAATTACAAGACTTTCTCTGGTTCATCAAAAATGAATATTATAAAATATTTGTAAGTACAGCAGTCCCTCCAATTTTACTTCTTATGAAGTAATTCTAATTCTGTAAGATAATTCTAACTCTGTAAAAATTAAATGAAAATTTCTAGAAGTAAACAATTTGTAAGTTTTAAATTGTGTGCCATTCTGAGTAGTGTGTTGAAATCTCTCAGTCTAGCTCCATCCCATCAGGGATGTGAATCATTCCTTTTTCCTGCATATCTATGTTGTCCATGTTTTTCATGCCCATTAAGTCATTTAGTCACCATCTGAGTTACAAGATCAACTATCATTGTGTCATAGTGCTTGTATTCAAGTAACCCTTTTTTTTCCCTTAAAACGATTTCAAAGTCCAAGAGGAGTGATTCAAAAGGTTGTTTCAAAAGTTTTATCCGTTTTAATGTCATGTGTTTTTGTAGCTCCATATCTCAATAAATATTTATTCTACTGTGTCGTAGTATATACTGATCGATGGAGAATTTTGTACACCATACAATGCTATTCATTTTTTTCTACTTTTAATTTTTTTTATTCTTTTCAGCCTATTACTACATGATGTCATTAAGTGATTTTCGGCCAATTTTTCTCTACGAATTCAAATTGAACCAAAGCACTGCCGAAACAGCCTGAGAAATTAACCAGGCATTGGGCAATGATAGTGTTAATGAACGCACTGTTCGAGTTGGTTTGTGAAATTTCGTTCCGGAAATTTTAGCCTCGAAGATGAGCCCCGAATTGGTCGATCTAGAGAATCCAGGACGACGATTTGAGGACCCTGGTGGAGACTGACCCATCACAAATGGTGCGTGGGATGGCGGAAGAACTGGGTGTCAGCTCCCATGCAGTTTTTGATGGTTTAAAACATATTGGAAAGGTAAAAAAGCTCAAAAAGTGGGTGCCCCATGATTTAAACGATTGGCAGAAATTGTCATGTTTCGAGATTTGTTCTTCATTGCTTTTGCGCAACCAAAACAATCCTTTTTTGGATCAGATCATCACGTGTGATGAAGAGTGGATTCTCTACGACAATAGGAAATGTTCAGGACAGTGGTTGGACATCGATGAGCCACCTAGGCACTTCCCAAAGGCGAAACCCCACCAAAAAAAGATCATGGTTGCTGTATGGTGGTCAGCGACTGGTGTGATTCACTATAACTTTCTGAAACTGGGCCAAACCATCACAGCAGAGTCCTATTGTGAGGAAATCGAGGAAATGTACCAAAAATTGCATCAGCAGCAGCCAGCACTGGTCAACAGAAGAGGTCTGATCCTGCTCCATGACAACGCCCGGCCTCATGTCTCACAAATCACCGTCCGAAAATTAAAGGAATTGAGTGTCGAAGTTCTGCCCCACCCACCATACTCCTCAGACCTCTCGCCAACTGACTACCATCTTTTCAAGCACTTTGATAACTTTCTCACCGGTAGAACCTTTGCCAATCAGGACCTAGCAAAAACGGCCTTCGTTGACTTCATCGAATTCCGAGCACCCAATTTTTATGCTGACAGAATTAATTGACTTGTGTTACGTTGGCAAACGTGCACTGATTCAAATGGCGCTTATTTCGATGAAATTGAATAAATATTCTCTGAGATATTACAGTTTAAATTAGACTCATAAAAACGGACAAAACTTTTGAAATGACCTAATAGCAACCCAGATATGTAAAGAGAAACCATAAAGTACTTTCATTAAATGAAAAAGTGGACAGTTTTGGGGTCCATAAGTAAAGAAAAAAGTTATATGCTGAAGTTCATAAAATCTATGGTAAGAATAAATCTGTGAAATTGTGACCAAGGAAAAAGACATTCATGCATCATACATATACCATTGGGTACTATTACTGGCATCAACTATGGGTATTGGAAAATATCCCCTGACAATACAAGGAAACTATTCTGTGAATGAAAAAATAAATAAATAAGTAAACAAAGTCATTGGTCTATAAATACATATGTTTATTTATGCATATATTATAAAGCTGATCTATAATATTTACATGTACAAACTGCTCTATAAATGTATATATTATAAGTAGACTCTATAAATATGTATGTATAATATCAGACAATTAAATTGAGTCTCATTCTAGAAAAAGTTCTACATACATTGCTGAATATCACCACCATCACCTTTGAAGTACTCCTGTTTGGAAATGATGCATTGATGCCAGTGCCTTGTCTATCCTTCAAATCAATTTTGGAACTCTTTTTCTGGAATGACCATAGGAGTTGTCATTATCTGGTGCACACAAAAAATCAAACAACAATAATGAATGCCACTCAGCAAGTCATCACTACACACAGACCAGAACACAGCTGAGACACTGATATACTGATGTTATGGAACCTTACTGAGTTGTTTGTACAGTGCTGCCAATGTAAATACACAGTGGCAAGTTCATGAACTTAATTGTTAGACTTTGTATGATAATGACTCTGATGGTCATTCCAGAAAATGAGTTGCAAAATTGTGTGGAAATGGGAACTAGGTACTGGCATCAGTGCATAGTTTCCTAAATGGAGCACTTTGTACAGATATACATTTTCCACACTGAAAGTTTTAGTGTACTGTTTTGAAATTCTGATGCCTTGCAAAATTTGCAGTTATAATTATATGTTATTAATATTTTATTAATAATGTACACAGTTCATATGATGGCTTTTAATACTAAGAATTGTATATTTGAGATTCTAGCCAACCAGTGAGATAATGTAAGTGAGAACCCAAAGTTTACAGCTGATGAACTTCTAGAATAGGGAAAGGAATTTCTCATTTTTCAAGGATAATGCAAAGTTTTAACCTTAGGAAGTAATGATCCAAACATGACAAGTAGAATAGAATTTTATCATCGACTATTAATGTCAAAATATGATCCTATATCTAACCCCCACCCCAAATACACACTCACACACTATATAGATGTACAAGGGAATTTAAGTTTTCTAGTGTGCCCTCTCACTTGAAGAGTCAGGAACACTTCTACAATGTTTAATTAATTAAATCTTGTGTTTTAATAGTTCCTACTATATATGTGTTACTGTTTTTAAGGGCTGAGGATCATAAAAGACGAATTTCTTCAATAATTCAGATTTTGTGGCAAGGAAGACATGGACACTAATAATTAAAATCTAATTAGACAGAGTTAAAAAACAAAAAACAAAATTATCTCAACTCAGCCAACCTACTCAACTCAGCCTACATGTAAGGATACCTAAACTTCAACTTACTGAGAGACAGATTTTTTTTTTTTTTTTTTTTGTAGATGTTCTTACTTTTCTAACATGCTTTTTATATTAATTAGCAGTGATGTGTGTAAATTATATGGCATATACATGATGCTTAGGAATGGTTGTGAGTATTAACTATGGTGATAAGAGAGTTATGAGGGTGTAACAATAAAGAAAAGGTTAGAAAATAGCTGAAAGGAGTGATTTAAAAGGCTACTTCAAGAGAAATAAATTTCCTTTATTTGAGTGGGAAAATTCAGATGTACAAAGAGTATTATAATGCCCATCTATGGGCTAAATGTCTAACATAATTGCATTTTAATAATTTGCAATACTTGCTTTAGACAATGTTTAGGAAACAAAATATTACAGGTAGATTTCAAGACATATTTGTACCTCTTAAAATAAGTATATCTGCTTTCTTATATTTCTGCAGTAAATACTATTATTAAATGGTGTTTATGCTTCTTATACATTGTACAGGCAGAATTCAAAGGTGGTTCCTCCGAGTCCTAGGCCTTGGTATACACAAACCTCCTAGTTAGTCAATCATGCGGTTGTCTGGGTGCTTCTGTGAAGGAATTGCAAAGATGTAATGAACATCCCAAATCATCTGACCTTAGCAGAGGAAGGTTTTTCTCAAATAGCCTAACCTAAGAGAGCTTAACTTCCTGAGAAAGAAATTTAATTTGGGGAGGATTCTCTATTGTTAGTTTTGAGGATTGAGGGAGACACACATGGCAAGCAACACCTCAGAAAAGTTCTAGAAAGCCTGTAGTTGCTGCAAGTGACCCCAGCTATCAGACAGCAAGGAAATGGTGACATCAAATACCCAACTGCTAGAAACTAAATTCTTCTGACAATTTGTATGAATTTGGAAAAGAATCTGAAGCTACAAATAAGACCCTAGCATTGGCCTTGGTTCTGTCTGGTGAGACCCTGAGCAGAAAACCAGCTATCCAGTGCTTATACTTCTGACCTACAGAACTGTGAAGTAATAAATGTAGTTTATTTTAAGCCATTGAGTTTATGATAATATTTCATGCAGCAATAGAAAATTAACACATGCATATTTTCATATTTAAACTACACATACACATTCACATTACTTCAAATGTTCTCAGACTCTAGAAAATAATATATTATTCTTCAAAGTTTTATCTATTTTAGTAATTTAATCATGTTGATGTAGATAGCTCCACTTTAATAGTTTGTTATATATAGCAGAGGTGTATATATCTAGGTCTACAAAAGCTTAGATAAAAAATAGTTTAGTCTAAGTAAGTCATAAAGTATCTGATGCAGTTACTCAGTTCTGCCTTTGTAGGGTGAGAGTAGCCATAGGCTTAACATAAAAGAATTGTTGGCCTGTGTCCCAATAAAGCTCAACTTAAAAAAAAAAAAAAAAAAAAAGGAAACAAGTCAAATTTGGCTAACAGACCATAGTTTGCCACATATAGCACAATTTACTTACTCATTCTTCTTTAGTTCTACATTTGTTTACAATTTTTTAGTTCCACAAATAAGCATTAAAATTCCTCTAATGTATTGTTTAAAAGCCCTAGAATTTCTCTAAACCCATGGTGTTGACACATTCCTCAATAAGAAATATATTTAATGACACAATCCAATAAACACACACATGTGTGCACAATATTGTATATGCCCAATTGTGCATGGTGGAACTGTGCACACATGAATTTTATATTCATAAAACAATATTCTTATTACTGTGATGCATTTTGATGTTCTCTAGTCTGTATTCTTAAAAAAAATTGGCCTAACCACTGAATCAATTTGATAATTTGAAAATTATTCCCTTAAGTATGTGACCAGAAGGAATATTTGTTGGTTTAACAAGTATGCTTATATTAAACTTTACCATATGGCATAAAATTAATCATAAAATTCTTCACAACAATTAATAAAAACTTGTTTCTCTATACCCCTTTTATTGTTCTTTTACTTTTAATTTTAAAATAATTTTAGTCTTGCAAAAATATTGCATAAATATTAAGAGTTCCCATTTGCCCCTCATCTAGCTTCCTTTAATGCTAACATCTTCCATAACCATGGTGCAATTATTAAAACCAGGAATCTAACAATGGTACAATTCCATTCTCCCAACTACAGAAATTAACTCAAATATTACCAGTTTTTCCGTTCATGTTTCTTTTTCTTTCTTCGTGTTCTAGGATGCAGTAAGGATCCCACATTATATTAAATTGCTATTTTTCTTTACATTCTTCTAATCCACAATATTTTCTCAGTCTTTCCTTGTCTTTCATGGTCTTAATAATTTTCGGGGATATCAATCTGTTCTATTCTGGAACATCCTTCAGTTTGGCCTTATATTATGTTTCATTTATTTATTTTTTTAGATTGAAATAAGATAATGCATTTTTGGCAACAATATCACAGAAACAATGTGTTCTGCTTGGTGCATGGTGTCAAGGGATCCAGGATGTCAATGTGTCAATACCGGTGATGTTCACCTTGATCACTAGGTTAAAGCAGTGTCTGTCTGGGTTTCTGTACTGTAAAATGACTCCCTTTCACTTTGTAGTCAATAACCATCTGCAGTGAGATATTTTGGGACTACACAAAATCTGTTTCTCTTCAAACTTTCACCTGTTAAATTTTGCATCTTCCAAAGGATCTTATCACTGCATTGTGTGACTAATGATGATTTTCTAATACTGACTTTCTGTTTTAGTCAAATAAATGAACAGAAAAAGTATCTGATGTTTCATGAGCATTTAGAGATTGCAAGTAAAATTGAACATCTTTTCTTAACATTTTTTGGCTATTAATATTTTGTTTTCTCCGAACTGTCCCTTGCACACTTTTTTTTCCCTGTTTAGTATCTTTCTTTCTCAAATTGGTTTGATGAAGCCCTCTGCATATTATAGATTCTAGTCTTTTGTCATATAGGTAGTACATTTGTCATATAGGAAGTATATTTCCTTTGCATGCAGTTTGCATTTCAATTTGTTTAGGCTTTCTTTTGAACATAATTTTATGTACTAAAATATGCAAAATTTTTCTTTATGATCTGTAACATTTTAAATATGTCAGACTTGGGCGGCGCCTGTGGCTCAGGGAGTAGGGCACCGGCCCAGTATATTCCAGTATACGGAGGGTGGCAGGTTCAAATTCAGCCCCCAAACTGCAACAAAAAAATAGCTGGGCATTGTGGTGGGCGCCTGTAGTTCCAGCTGCTCAGGAGGCTGACGCAGGAGAATTGCGGAAGCCCAAGAGTTAGAGGTTGCTGTGAGCCATGTGACATCATGGCACTCTACTGGAGGGCAGTACAGTGCCACTCTGTCTCAAAAAAAAAAAAGTCATACTTTTCCCTTTAAAGTTTAAAAGTTAATCTATATTCTCTACTTTATGAAAATTTGATGTTCACATATAGATTTGTAATCCATCTGTAATTTTTCTTATTTGCATACATGGTGTGAGGTAAGAATAAAATTGTGGGTTTTTCCCCATTGGTTAACATTTTTTATGAAATAGTCTTTTATTTCCCCCACTAAATTAGAAAACCATTTCTGTCATATATGGGAAGTCTATATGTATATGAGCCTACTATTAAGAATATCACTTGGTTCCAGTGCTTAATTTCACTTCCCAGGGTCTATAACACAGTATTTTGTTAGACGTAGCTTTTTTACTATGTCTTGATAGATTAGGAGATCTTCTCTTCTTGATTTTCTGAATTATTCCTTGAACAGCTACATTATGTCTTAGAATCTGCTGTTTGAAATTCACAAAAATTAATATTTATAATTATCCATTAATAATTATTTCATTTAGGTATCAAACTTATGGATAAACTTAGCAAAAATTGATTTCTTAGAACACTAAGTCTTTCTTGAATATGCCATAGCTCTTCACACATGTAGGTATTTTTTGTAGTTCTGACAGATGTAAAGTGAGCACATGCTAATAGACAGTTCCAGTAGACTTCTTGAACCCATGGTTCCCACAAATCTTCAATGTGCAAAATATGCACTATCTGTGAAGAGCATCAAAATGAAATGTGCCTGTATTTGTGAAATGAGGGCATTTTGCAAGAAGACATAACCTTTGAAAACAAGAGACTTATTTGACCTTCTATAACTAACATTTCCAATAAATTAGTTAGGAATAGCATACTACATGAGGAAATTACACTGGCAAGAAATTGAGAAATAGACACTGTTTTGAGAGAAATGTCAATTTAAAAGTAATATAACATGCAGGACATGGATAATTATCAAAGTAATCTCTAAAGTGAGTACCTGTAATATAATATTACTAAAAATGATCTTGAAGATTGAGTAGACTAATCCTTCACATTTTACAAATAGGTAAAATGAGGCTCTGAAAATGACTGAATAATGATAAAACAGCTATACTTTCCAGTCAACTTTTTTTTCCTGCTTCCTAACTGTAAAATGACTCCACTATCCTTATGAGCTGGTCTTTATCATGTTGTAGTTTATGGTAATTGGTAAAGGTATGCCTAACAAAATTAACCATGGAAGTGAATTTGGCATATACTGGAATCTAATTAAAACCTATTTTATAGTAGGTTTACTTCAAAGCAGGAAATAAAGCTAATAGAAACAGGTACGAGTCCATAGGCAAGGTTCCATACTTCCAAAAATTATGGGAAGTCTGTGTTATTGTGGATTCCAAATATAAAAGCTAAATTCTAGAAATGTTAAAGAAAAGTAGCTATATTGAGGGGGTTCACATGGGGAAAGTGAATTTACATCCCAATTATAAAATGATAAAAAACACTTTATTGGGATCTTTTTATTATTATTGTTTAAATAATATTCATTATTATTAAATAAATACATTTATTCATTTATATAAATATAGATGGGTTTAGAAAATGATAAAACACATCATTTTTTATAGGGTTGAATCTTCTTTTTGAAACATTTTAATTTAATTTAATTTAATTTAATTTTTGAGACAGAGTCTCACTCTGTTGCCATGGGGTTGAGTGCTGTAGTATCATAGCTCATAGCAACTTCAAACTCTAGGCTCAAGTGATCCTCTTACCTCAGTCTCTTGAGTAGCTGGAACTATAGGTATGTGCCACAATGCTCGGCTAATTTTTTTATTTGTTCTTTTTTTTTTAAGAAAGACAGGGTTTCTGTCTTGCTCAGAGTGATCTTGAACTCCTGAGCTCAAGCACTCTACTCATCTCAACCTGCTAGAGTGCTAAAATTGTAGGCATTGAATCTTCTTAAGTCCAAACCTGTTCATTATCTGTCCCAATTTTATAAGTCATATTGTTTATGAGTACCCAGGATTTAAGTTCTAATAAACTAAAAAAGGTGCATGCTTGTCATGAGAATAGTTAGTCTCTAATAGTTGGTGCTAATAAACTATTACCATTTTTACTATAATTAGAAATTATTTTATTTCCTTATACTCAAACCATCAAATGCACTTTGAAATCATTGAAAACTTCCTATGTTCATAGTATAACTTGAGATATATTGCAAGCCAGCATTGTATTTTATCACTGTGTGGCTAGTTAGGAAATCCTCAATACTTTGAGACTAAATTGATATGTATATTCAGCTATATAGGCTTTTAGAAAGCTTATATGATGCACGAGATGTTCTTTTGTAAAAATTTACGTTTGATGTTTGGCAACAAAATTAGATATGAAGCGGTTAACTAAAATCAGCCTGAGTGTTAAACTGAATTGTTACTGAATGAACATTCCAGGCTTAGAAAAATTAAAATTTAAAACTGTGCCTATAACAAAACTATGATAAAATCAACAACTCATGCTTAGAAAAGAAAGAGAAAAAAGAAAGAGGGTTATGACACACAGCTTGGCAGAGAGAGGCTGAATTTGTATTCCTGGTTATGCATTTTGTTTTCTAAAAGACTTTCCAGCAAATAACTTAGATCCTCTTGACTTCTGCCTCTTAACTGGATTGAGAGGCTCCTGGAATAGGCTGTTTGACTATTGTATGACTTCATTTTTAAAAATCTTGGTGTGCCTTAGAAAAGCATAGTAGTGTTTTACTCTACAAATCCAATTTCAGTACATAATCATAATTCTTCTTGTACTCCATCCTTCAAGAAAGAATTCACTCCATAAATAGAATAACAAATTTGGATGTCAGTTCACTCAGAACTGACAAAACGAACACTATTTTGTAGTTAGGTGAGAACCCCAGGGAAACATTAAAAAAGATATCCACAGAGGAAATAAGAGATAGAAAAATCCAAATTGTTCATCTGCCTGTAGGAGATAGAGGCAAAATTGTTCTTTATGTCCAGTTATCTCTCACTCAAAGAAAAAGAAAATAGTTCGTATAAAGAATGAAAAGAAACTGTCGGCGATTTAGAGTGGTACTTGGAGCATGAGTGGAGGAACGGATACCCTCAGAGATGAACCTTCCTCAAAGTCAGCCCTGGGGAAAAACATGGAAGTCAGCAGAAAGCCCTTCCTCACAGCCCAGCACCAGCCTGGCCTCCCTCCATGAGGCTAAGCCACCCGCCATGCCTCATTTAGACAACGGGTCAAGTCATACCTGACACACTTACATAACATTACAGAAGCACGCAGAAGATAAGCGCACCTTGGAAAACCTAAACCATTAATGAACTATGGAAGAGAGTATGCACTTGCATGGGAAGATTGTAGCAGCTATGATAACAAAGCTAATGGTAGAGTTCACACAACGTAAACAGGCGAATAGAAAGTGAAACATTTACGGTTCAATCAGGTAGATGAAGGAGCTGCAAAATGCCAAACAGCTGGGTATACAGCATAGTTCTTTTAAACACACACATACATGCACACACTCAGATTTTCCTTTAGAACAAGAGCATGTTTCATACAAGGAAGCTGTTTTCTGTCAACACCTTTTTTTCTTCCTTTCTTTTTTTTTTTTTAATCATTGTGGTATCACCCAGGATTCTCACCCTATTTATGGGAAAGACCTGTTTTGAAGTGATTTTCAACTGTTTCTCAAAAACAAACCAACAAACAAAAAAGTCAACTGTACCTTGAAAGAGCAAAGATTTACCATTCTTCAGGATATGTAGTGAAATTGCTTGTCATAGGCTCTTAGAACAGTAGTCAAAGATGTCCAATAATGGTGCAAAATGGAAACGACCTTGCTTCCCAAGAAACTGCTAGCAGGATAACTTCATTTGGATATTTAAGTTCTCTTGCTTGTTTAAAAAATGAGTATGAGTTGCCACCTCAACTAAAACACAGGCTTTATGTTTTCAGGGACATTCTTGATTGTTATTATTTTTAATCACTTTCACATCCATATTATGGAATATGTAGAACTAAATTTATAGAAGCCCGTTGTATATCAATACTTGTCTATAGACCAAGTGGTGAACTGAATGTCTCGTTAAAATGTGCTAGAATGAAACTTGTGCTGGAATTTCTGCCATCTTTTAAAAATATATATAATTCCAGAGTATGTGGTTAGTGGAACTGAAAGCCCTTAATTGCATCTTTAGAAAAGGCAAGGGCATCCCTATATAGTAGGCTTTTAAATTCAGTGCCCTACAATGTCTCCTCTCTGCACTTTCATCAGTAATTGGGTGTTGATTCTCTGTCATCAGGCTAATTCAATGCTTATATCGTTAAGATATAGACTGGCTGCTCCTGTGTGAATGCTTCCTGGCTTTAGTTCATTAACCATCCTTTCCCCAGATTCCAGTAATGAATAGGGTCCTTCATTCATTGAATGCACGTCTTTGGACTTGTCTGTGTTTCATGCTGTTCATCTACTGCAGTGGTCCCTGGGCCTTCCAACTTTGCAGCTTGCGAAGATCCAACAGCCTGGTCCTTTACTGGCAACTCCATGCTGTGGTTTTATAACGAAGAGAGCCTTTTCTGGTTTTTGTTTGTTTGTTTTTCTTGAGGTGAATACTCAAAGAGTGAGATGTATAAATCTTAACTGTGTGATTTATTGTGTTCTTATAAATACATACATTTGCATCATCCACACTGCTAACAATATCCCAAACATTTCCATCACCTCAGAAAGTTCCTATATTCCCTTTCCCAGTCTTAGTCACCAACACATGTTCTGAATTCCATCACCATAAATTAGTTTTGTCTATTCTGAACTTCATACAAATGAATTAGAGTATAAACCCTTTTGTGTCCAGCTGCTTTCACTCAGCATATTTATCACTGTTTTTCCATATACATGTATTGGTGGATTATATCATTAAGTAATATTTTTGGTATGTGTGTACAGTAATTTGTTTATTTATTCTCCTGTTGATGGAAATTTGAGTTGCTTTCAGTTTTTAGCTGTTACAATGAAGGTGCTATGAAAATCTTTGTGTGACCTTGCCTTTTCAGTATTCATCAGTAAATCTGTGCAGAGAATTGTTGAGTGACAGGATTGGCATAAGTTCATAAGAAACTGATAAACTTTTTACCAAAGTGCTTTTAACACTGATATAGTCTCAATTCCTGGTTTCTTTATAATTTAATTATTCTAGTGGGTGTACAATGGTACTTTGTCATGATTTTAAATTATATTTCCCAGATAATAAACAATGTCTTAACGATCATTCCTATGTGCTTTGTAACCTTTCATATGGGTAAAGTGTCCAGGCTTTTGCTCCTTAGAATGAGGTGTGCCAAAGGAGTTTTGGGGTGCTCTTCATTAAACTGAAGTAGTGTCCCAGCTTGCTGAGGATTTTTGTCAGGAACAGGTGTTGAATTTTTTCAAGTGCTTTTTCTGTATCTATCAAGATATTAATCAGTTTCTTCTTTTATTCTGTTAATGTGGTGAATTACATTAATTAAGTTTTAAAGGTTGAATAAACTTTGAATTTCTGGGATTACAACACTAGTTAGGAAGTTTTAACATTTATATATTTCTAGATTCAATTTGCCAATACCGTTTTCCAAATTTTTGTGTCAATGTTCAGGACAGATGTTAGTCTGTGATATTCTTTGTTGCAAATTTGGTACTAAGTTCATGATCACTTCATAAAGCAAACTGTGAAGAGTTTCCTTCTCTGTTTCCTGAAAGAGTTTGTTGAAAAATTTTAGTATTTCTTTCACAAATGTTTCACAATGTTTCAGAATTTGTTGCCTTTTTCTTTTTTTCCTTTTGGTTCTGGTATCAAACATTCTTTTTGGTTTTGTACCTGTCTACATTTATTTGTAATTATTACTATTCTACCTCTCCTGATTACCCTATAAGCTCCACCCAATTAAAAAACATTTTCTTCCATTAAACTTTCCATAATTCCATTAGCTGAGAATAATCTATCACTCTCTCTACATCCAAACTGTCACAACCCTTAATTTCATCAATTTTATGTGTATTCTTTTCTGCCTTTTTATTATAATT
This sequence comes from Loris lydekkerianus, assembly GCA_963574355.1. Lineage (NCBI taxonomy): Eukaryota > Metazoa > Chordata > Mammalia > Primates > Lorisidae > Loris > Loris lydekkerianus. The sequence goes on from CAUYPK010064476.1 coordinate 24,335, forward strand.
ATTACCTTCATGTTTTATATTCTCTACAGAAGGGTAGAGATTATAAAGGAAAATATATAACCACATAAGAATAGGGAATATAAAGATCTTAAAATTCACTTAAAATTGTTTTGGATCATAACACATAACACAGAAAATTTTATTTGATATATAATTCATTTTTTATTTGCTCAAAACTAATGGGAGGTGGACTTTTCCTTCTGACTAATTTCAAGTAATATAATGGCAGTAATATTTACCTTATCAGTCAAAACAACTTCATCTCCACCCCATGCTCCTATAAAAGGCAAAGGATATGAAATAATGGCTTTTGGGACACTGCACATCAGCAGTGAAGAGCAATGATGACAGATGATGGCAATGGGAAACAAAATGAGCCAGATCCTATAATTTCCCCAGCTTACTGACTTAAGGGAATTTCTGTGTGACAGCAAGAAGTGGAATCCAAGCTATGCCTACTGGATTTCCTGAGCTGATAAGACAGAGATGAGAGTCCAGGGAGACCAAGGTGACTAAAGTTCAAGGCACATCAGAGGAAAGAGAGCTTCAGAGAGCGAGAGAGACCTGCAAAGGGCATACCTCAGGCACTCAATAGTGAGCTAGTCAGTGAATCTGTGCGAGTAAACTACCCAAGACCCGGGATGTAGGAGTGCTGACTCAGGTGGGGTGCCTGTTCCCACAATTTCTACTAAAAACCATTTTCACAGGGCATTGGGAAGAAAACTCAGAAGGGCCTTGCTTCAGTAGTGGGAAATAATTAGCCCTAGACTAAACACTGCTATGATCCCAACTAACAAATTATTGTTCAATAATACTATTATAAAACTGTTAAAAAGAAAAAAAAAAAAAAACTACTAGGGAATTTGTTCCCTCACTATTATTCTGTTGGGAATGTTTTTCAAAATTTTCTCTTGGTTATTTCTCTTTGGTTATCCCCTCCCCTGCCATGTGACTGGGAATTTTTCAGGCATCCTTTTATTGTTAATTTCCTATTTTATTCTGCTTCTGTAAGATAATTCTTCTGTATAATATTCATTATTTTGATTTTATTGTAATTGCACTATTATCTGAACCCTGGTATAATTCACTGTTACTGCCTATTGTCTCAAAACTCCAAATACTACACCATGTTCCTCTACCTTCAGCACATACCAGTCCCCCCACCTGAAGCCTAATTTTAGTCCTAATTGAGTTCTGACACCAGAATCTTCATATTCTTCAAATCAAGAAACACTTTCCCCTTAGCTTGGTCCAGCTAATTTTGGCATAAGATACTTGCTCTTATGGCTCATCCCCCAAGTCCACAGAGCCTTGAGCCATAGAGACATTTCACTCCACTGGAACATTTGGGGACACAGTTGGCATAAATAAGATTGGAGTCATGTAAAATGTTCTACCTGTCTTTAGGCCCCTGTTTAGCACTGCTGTTACTGTAGCTCCATCAAGGAAATTAAATTATTTTGTGGAAACTGCCACCATTATAGCAAAATCATATCACTTATGTGTCTCCTCTCTTCCTCCTTTCTCCCTCCACATCATTATTAATCCTGTTTCAGATTAACAATTTTTATGTGGTAAGCCATCAGTTGAACAATATTTACATTGTTTCTTACTCCTTTTTAAAAGTAAAATGTACATTAAAATTATTTTTCTTTTTTAAAGATAAGTGAAAGATGTATATCATTAATAATAACTATCTTTGCCTTAAGTAAGTTATACTAAGCTTCTCTGTTTTATGAGCTGCTGTAGGAGAGGAAAATATCATATGTTTCTATTTCCATATATACATATCTTATATCTTCCAGCAGCTTCCAAGCCAGTCAAATTCCTATAGAATCACTATTTTTGTCAAGACACAGAATCTTTACTTAATCTAACATATGCTGTCTTCTGAAAAAAAAAATAATCTTATGAAGAAGATTGAAATATTGAGTTGGTTATCAGTAATTACCATGGTATTATCTTTCTATTTTAATCTAACTAGATATTTTATCTGGGGCAAGTTATATATTTTTCTTCATGCTTCATTTTCCCTCCAGTGAAATCAAAGTTGTATCAGATGTTCACTAATATTTCTCTTAGTTGTGATAAGCTGGGGCATTATGACTTTAATAACTCTTTTACATTTTCTACTTTCTTAGGAAGAAATTATTAAGAGCAAAAATAGCAAAAGTAGTTTTTATCCTTCTCTCTTGTTAGGTGGTCAAAAGAAGCTAAATGGCCTTTGAATGAAAAATTTACTACTGTTGTTCAAAGAGTGCTTACAGTTCTGAATCCTGAGCTTTTTCCCTTATTAAAATCTCGAAGCATTTTGTACAATCATTAAACCCAGTGATTTACAAGAGATTAGCCAAAGCAATTCAAACCAATCTATTATTCCCCCCACCCATTCCCAGTTCCAGTGCATCTTAATCAGGAAACCCATGCCATGAAGAAATAATGGTGGTTAAACAATAACTATCCTTCCTCTTTAAGTGCTGAACAAGTTGCTAAAGCATCAAAATGATAGGCCCACTCATCCACATGTATAGAAATTACATTTTCTTCCTTTATATTTCCTGAATCATTTTCTCACCAAAGGCTCTTTTTCTAGCAGGCAGCAGAGATGAGTGAAAGCAAATTAAAAGCATCTATTATTTCCTGGAGACTCAATTATGCTCCAAACCTGAATTAAGAAAAGTCTTGGTGGTGAAGTATAGCTGGTTTGATCTGGTCCATCCTTGTAGCAAAAATTTAAAATCTTGACAGGGCTGCCACCAGTGCCACTGATCAAAGAGAAAGTATAATTTGGGCTGGGAGGAAGGCTGTTTAGCCCTGAGCTTCCAGCACTTGTCTGTGACGGGTCATCAAAGGCTCCGTGCAAATGACTCTCAGTAAGCCCAAGGGTGACAATACGAGCAGAGGAACCAACTATGATGTGCATGGTGTGCAGAAACCAGGACCTATTCACTTTATACTCTCTGCTCAGCTGGGGGCAATCCTAAAATCCCTCCTCAAGTTTGACTTTCCTCTGAATCAGCAATCCTAAACTTGACTGCAATCCTACAGAGCTTCACTTTATATAGTATTCCTCAGTTTGTGACTTAGGACCCACCTATTTCCCAGTTTCTTACAGTGATGGTTAACACAAAACCTCTGACCCTACTGCTCAACCTACTGAATTCAGAGTGAAGTTGTCCCCAAAAGACCTACATAACTAAGTAGTTTTCTCACACTTCTTCCCGTACTGAATTTTCCAGTTGTAGACAATACCAGCAACAACTTGCTTCCTGGCAGAATGCAAATCTTCCTCAAGGAAATGGAAATGTACTTACCTTCAATTACAAGTAGAATGGGCCATCAATAACTATCTGTTATTCTTTCTCTAATCGAATCCTTTCTTTATATGCAATGAAGTCAGTCTACTTTAAGTTATCGTCACAGTTACCATACCCTGGAAAATTATAGAAAAAAAGTAAATTCTATACACATGCACAGAGATGTATAATATACATAGATTAATAGATATTATTTAGATCTCGTAATCAATTTATATATTTCTCTAGATCTAGATCTATAGTTTTAGAAAGCTTAAGTATTATCAATATAGAAGAGATATACATATATGCATATATACACACATATATATCATCATGCTTGCTTTTTACATATAGATGTAAATGAAGATATGTATCTTGAGATACCCTTGAGATGTGTGACTAAATAGATAACAGAAAATTTTAAAAAAATGAGTTGGTTCTAGAGTTCTTATTTCTACAGCTTTCCACAAAGCTGGATTCAACTTATTTCTTTCTCTGTCCATTCCTCTTATGTTTAACCACCACCCTAGCTTGTCAGGAGTTTTTTGCTGAAAGAGTAATCCAAATCATAAATCCTAAAGTACCTGAATATCTAAAGTTTTGTAATATGATTAAAATCATTTTATAGTTTACCTTTTAATCTGCGGCACTTTAAAGGATAAGAGTTTTATTAATATTATACTAGCATAATAAGTATAAATGAATCAAGTCCTAGGCAAACTAGAATGTCGTTAGTTATTCTAAATATATGAGTTTCTAAATTACTCCAGAGAATTTTACTGCTGTGATGGACACAGCAGTATTAGGAGAAATTTCAGAGCATCCAACGGATTTTATACATATTCCTTCTTATCTACATTGATTATGCCAGTAAATTAATTTCTCTGAAAGAGTAAGGACTAATTATCTTAAACAGAGTTTCCCCTTCAATGCCTTAAGAGCCAAACTTTACTAAGAGGCATCTCAAATTTCCAATAAAAACAAAGAATTACATTGTTTTCCATAGAAGTTTTCTTCTTGGGATATGAAAACCTCTCAATAAGAAACCCTTAAAGTCAAATCACTAATAAGCAACTATTTTGTGAATGGTTCCTTATATGTAATACTCAGAGGTGCAAATCACATTTCTATTTCATGTCTGTCATTGTACTTTAGTAAAATAATTATGGGAAAGTAGCATGATGTTGACATATTGAAAAGCATCTCCTAATTGGCTTTGTAAATAATTCCTAAAATGGGTATTCTACTGTCCAGCAGTGAAACTACTTCCAAGTGATGGTAAAGCTAGTGAATTGCATCACCATTACCTCATTGATATTCTTCTTTTGCTGCCAAAAAGTTTTAACTTAGTCTAGGATATTATAGTAGTAAATTAGTTATTCGGGTAGACCATAGAGAGTATTGGCAGATGGAAAGATAATGCAATTTCATAATTGTTATAAGTACAATCCAAGCAAGGAAAAATATTTGTCCAAACTATAATAAGGGATGGTTTCCAATCTAACTATCCTGGCAGCAGATGGCTAGCCATCCTGTCGGGATAGGCTGATAGAATGAATATTAAATCTATTTGTGTACTGTTTGTGTCAGATTGGTCTTTTTGGGGATTAATCATACCTATTTTTTGAACCCATAAATAATTTACCTTTGTATCACTTTGGCCTTTTTTTTTAGGTGCCAAATTAACCACCATAGAGGAGATTGGGGGAAAAAAAGATGGAGGAGTTATCTTCCCTACTTGATTATTATTGTTATTACTACTATTTATTTGTTTATTTATTTATTTGGAGACAGACTCCCACCCTGTCACCATGGGTAGAAAGCCATGGTATCATAAATCACAGAAATCTCAAACTTCTAGGTTTGAGTGATCCCCTTGCCTCAGCCTCTGAAATAGCTGGGACTACAGGAGCCCACCACAACATCCAGATAGTGTTCCTATTTTTTTTTTTTTTTTTTTATTAAATCATGGCAGTGTACATTAATGTGATCATGGGGCACCATACACTAGTTTCATAGACTGACACATTTTCATCACGTTGGTTAACATAGCCTTCCTGGCATTTTCTTAGTTATTGTGCTAAGACATTTATACTCCACATTTACTAAGTTTTACATATACCCTTGTAAGATGCACCACAGGTGTCATTCCACCAACCCCCCTCCCTCTTCCCACCTCCCCCCTCCCTCGCATCCCTTTCCTCCTTCCCCCTTTCCCCTATTCTTAGGGTGTAACTGGGTTATAGCTTTCATGTGAAAGCCATAAATTAGTTTCATAGTAGGGCTGAGTACATTGGATACTTTTTCTTCCATTCTTGAGATATTTTACTAAGAAGAATATGTTTCAGCTACATCCATGTAAACATAAAAGAGGTAAAGTCTCCATCTTTCTTTAAGGCTGCATAATATTCCATGGTGTACATATACCACAATTTATTTATTTATTTTTTTTCTTTTTTATTTTTTTTTATTATAGATAAAAATATTAATCCAATCATGGATTGATGGGCACTTGGGCTTTTTCCATGATTTAGCAAATATGACTAGGGCTGCGATAAACAATCTGGTACAAATATCTTTGTTATGATGTGATTTTTGGTCTTCTGTGTATATACCTAGTAGAGGAATTATAGAATTGAATGGCAGATTTATTTTTAGATCTCTAAGTGTTCTCCATACATCTTTCGAAAAGGAATGCATTAATTTGCATTTCCACCAGCAGTGTAGAAGTGTTCCCTTTTCTCCACATCCACGCCAACATCTCTGGTCTTGGGATTTTGTGATATAGGCTAATCTTACTGGAGTTAGATGATATCTCAAAGTAGTTTTGATTTGCATTTTAAGAATTTGTAGCCTTTTTTTTTCAGAAAACAATAATTAAACTCTTAAGACCATTAAGACCATTTTTGTTTCTTTTTAAAAGTGACATAATTTTCTTCTATTTACTTTTTTATTTGCTAATACTGTTCTATAAAAATGTTGAATGGTTATGTGACAGTAAAGGTGATATCTCATCATTGATTTTAATGCAAATGCTTTTAATAGGTCACCTGTAAACATATTTGCTCTGAATTTGGGAAGATATTTTTCACTAGGAAGTTTTATTTTCTTTCTAAACATTAAGAATTTTATCAGAAATTCCCATTGAGTTTTCTGAATATCTTTCTCATCTCTAGAGAAAATCATGTTTTTCCTCCTTTAATCTATTAGTAGCTTCAAACTATTGATAGATTTCTTAATCTGAATAGTGTCAACAGTGTTAAAATGCAATATGCTTTTCAAGCATAGGTTGCATCTGACTTGCTAATAACTTAATTATGTTTGTATCTGTCTTCATAAGTAATTACATAAATAACTTTCCATCTTTTCATATGCTCTAAATTGGATTTCTTAACCTTGGCACTATAGACATTTTGGGCTGGATAATTCTTTGCCATAAGGGGCTTTCTTGAGCATTTCAGGATGTATAGCAGGACCTCTGGCCTCTGCCTATTAGATGTCAGTAACATTTCCGTCCTAGATGCAGCATCCGAAAATGTATTCAGATATTCCCAAATTACCCCTACTGGGCAGTATACCTCCTTCTCTTCTGGGATAGATAAATTTTTGAAAGAAATGCTCTTTATTACTTTACTTGAAGTTTCATAGAACTCACAAATCAAAGCACATGCTCTTTATTCATTTCATCAGTAATATTTATTTTCTGTCATTACCATTTCTTATCTGATAGATTTTATTTCTTTGCCTAACTTGGTAATAGATGTTTTCCTATAAAATTATATATTTTATGTATGTTACTAAATATATTGTCATATTTTTACATGTTATTCCATGATATTTAAAATTTTATTTCTCTACCATAGTTTTGTTGTTTTCATATTTCCCTTTCTTCCTTCCTTTCTTGCTTCCTCTTTTCCTTCCTCTCTTCTCCTCTCTTCCTCTCTTCCTTTTCCTCCTCCTACTTCCTCTCTCTCTGTCTCTCTTTTTCTTTCTCCAACTTTCTTGTATTTGTGATTTCTCTCAATAGTGCTTTATAAAGATATTAATAACATTGTTGATTGAGTTAGTGTACTACCTATATCCTGGAGCTGATGTATAGATGAAATTATATAATACAAATAAAATATTAATAACAAAGAGAGCTCTCAACCAATGGGATCAATACTTATTTTTCTTAGAGATTTTTTAGACAGCCCTATTGTCACAAATATAGACATGTGTGTCTGAGGGGTGTCTTGGCATTCTTCTGAATATTTCTCAGGGATGCCTAACAGTGTTCACATTTCAAATGTGACTTTGTTTATTTTCAATAAGTATTAGTAACCAAACTTATAATAAATGGCTTAAGTATTTTACCAGAGATTTTTATTGGCAGAGGTGGTTTAATTGTGGTGTTTGTTGTTACTTAAGAAAAGTACTTAACAAATTTGATGTGGCACAATTCAGGCAATTTTCTTTTATCAATAAATGTGAAACAATGAGAGTCTGAGAGAGAAGTTTGAAGTTCCAGGATACTCAGAAAATGGTACAGATTTTAGAAAACAAGAAATAGTAATTCAGGGAATCTTGGAGTGTTGGAAAGATGTTCTAAGACAGTGATAAGCTATCTATTATGTGTTGCATTCGATTACTCAAGTATCCCTGTCTTCTCAGTCCTTCACTATGTTGGTCCTCAACAATACCAACACTCAGCCTCTGATCTTCTTCCTGACCGGCATTCCAGGCCTGAAGGCAGCCCAGGTCTGGATCTCCATCCCTTTTTGTCTTTTGTATGTCATCGCCCTCTCTGGAAACGGCATGATCCTGTTTGTGGTCTTCCGTGAGCAGAGCCTCCACGAGCCTATGTATTATTTCCTCTCTATGCTTTCAGCGACAGACCTGAGCTTGTCCTTGTGCACACTTTCTACTACGCTTGGTGTCTTCTGGTTTGAAGCCCGAGAGATCAACTTAAATGCCTGCATTTCCCAGATGTTCTTTCTCCATGGATTTACTTTCACGGAGTCTGGTGTTCTGCTGGCCATGGCCTTTGATCGTTTTGTGGCCATTTGTGACCCACTGAGATATACTACCATCCTCACTAATGCCAGGATTGCCCAGATTGGGGTGAGCATGCTGATACGGAATGTTGCTGTCATGTTGCCGGTTGTGCTCTATGTCAGGAGGCTGTCCTTCTGCAGTTCCAGGGTCCTTTCACACTCTTACTGCTACCACGTTGATCTCATCCAACTCTCTTGCACAGACAACAGAATCAATAGCATCCTAGGTCTGTTTGCACTCTTCTCCACCACAGGCTTTGACTGCCCTTGCATCTTGCTCTCCTACATCCTGATCATCCGATCTGTCCTCCGCATTGTTTCCTCAGAAAAGCGGCACAAAGCCTTCAACACCTGCATATCCCACATCAGTGCTGTTGCCATCTTTTACATCCCTCTCATCAGCTTGTCTCTTGTCCATCGCTATGGCCATTCAGCACCTCCATTTGTCCACACTCTCATGGCCAATGTCTTCCTGCTCATCCCTCCTGTACTCAACCCTATCATCTACAGTGTAAAGACAAAGCAGATTCGAAAGGCCATTATCAAAGTTTTAATTCAGAAGCAGCTCCATATCTAATCATTAGTTACCTCAGAGTAGAGATAAAAGCCATTTATGAATAAATGCTCTGCTAGAATGTGGTAATTGTATCTGAAGTGCCTACACAGTCCTCCAATAGTCCAAGTTATGCAACTTACAGGTTGTATGATATTTGCTCAGTCAGTTTCTTTGGAAGTAAATCTGTTACCAGTGCCAACTAAATTATGATTTTGTTTTCAACATAAAGTGAGATAACTTATATAAATAACTATTAATATTTCCAAGCAGTAGGAGAGCTACATAAAATGTTAATTCAGACTCAGCATAGAATTATAAAAGTCCAGATATAATGTGGGAAACTTTCTCAGTAAGCTAAATTGTTATTTTCTGAATTACAAAACAAACAAACACACACACCACTTTAATTACACTTTAAAAAAAAAACAAAAAAAAAACTCTTGATTCTCTGCATGCTTCCAAAACAGAAATTCTATAGTATGAATCCTAAAATGCATGTCAATGGGTCTAATGTAAATGGAACTACTTTGCCCTTTTTTATGTATCTAATGTAAATACAAAATGCTATGTCAAGTGTTCAGGATCCGTTACTATGGCTTTTCACTAAAGAATAAAAATTGGTAACTACATTGTTAATATCCTAGGAGTGAGGACAATGCTATTTCCCAAACCTTTTATTAATATCAGCTTTGGTAAAGGAGACCCATAATTTTGGCTCATGTTTATCTCTAGTTCCACTTTTGTGACACCATTTATGATGCTGCTGGACTTGCAGTGGTGGCACAAAGTCTGGCTGATATTTACATTCAGGCACTTTCTACCTGGTTCGTGAGTTCCTCCTATGAAGTGGGTACTATCCAGTGAGTACTAATATGAGACACAAAGATGTGTCCACTTTAATATACATGTCACATACAGACTTTCTTGTCTTCCTTCTTCTAAAGTTGCTAGTTACATGCCCTGCCCAACCATCTAATCCTTTCAGCAAAATCCAGTAGTTTATGTATGAGGTAAAACAATTAAGTTTGTGATCTGATCCTAGAAAAAAGTGCTACATACCTCACTTCTGAATATCACCGCAGTCACCAGATAGTTAAGGGGAGTACTTTGAAAGTGAATTATCTTTGGTGTATTATCCTTAGTTATACAATTAATCTGTATAATCTAATGAATAACCACAGCACCTCAGTAGAGCTGAAAAATTATTGTGCTATGAGATAAACTTTGTCTAAAACTCTATTAATCACATTGTATCAATAATCTAATAAATTAATCAAAGAAGAGCATGATGATATAACTGGGTGCCTATTGTTAGTGAGATATAGCCTGTATTTAATAGTGCTCAGAGAGTCTGGGTATTCTTCTTTCTTCAATGAATACTTGTATGTGTAAATGACTATAGGTTGACTTGGGAAAAAATATGAATAATTTTTACTGCATACTGGCAGTGGCATTGCACTGTACTTCATGGAGGAGAACAAGGTTCTTGTTCAGTTAATGGGCTGTATATACTTGAAGTGACCTACATACCAAAACAGGCTAAGCGACTATAACTTCTGATTATGTGGCTGATGTCAGGCTGGTGCTCAGCTATTTTTCTTTTAAATGTATGTTGAGTAACATCCTAGTCAATTGTTCACTTAGTTTGGCCACAGGACTATCATCTCTTGTATCTGGTGCAGCAGATCACAATGGGTCCCGTTGCTCTGATTCTCATTCTAGCCTTGCCATCCTTGCAGTAATCATATCCACCTTACATCTGATTGTTAAAACTGCTAAGTCATCTCAAAATACCTTCATCCTCATTGTTAGGTAGAGAGCCCAGTTTCATAGAAACATATTTCATTGCTAAGTCTAGCCTACACAGCACTGTAACTGCTGAACTTTAAAATGTACCAGATATCTTCTTACATATTCATCCTTTATTACCTGGGTGAAGAAGTGTCCTTCTCTTCTTCAGAGTAAATAATCATGTGGTAAATTCTCTGGTCTTATATATATTAAATGCAATCTAACAAGTCTACCTCCCTGATAATTTTGTAAGTTTATGTTATGCCAACCATATTTACTATCTCCACCTGATTTTCTCTAGGCTACCATCATGTCAAGTTTTAAACATCCATGTCAGCAGTGCATTTGCACAATTTCCAGGTATCCTTGATATAATATTTAAGCACAAAATCATTCATAAGTGACTTCCTGCCAATACAGTTTTAAGGCGATACATATTCATATTACTACCCATTTCCTCTGCTGTCTGGACCTAACACTTTCAAGATTAACTCCTATTTGTATTCATTTGATTCCATTTAGTACAATTAGGTAGGCTCTGCAGTACCTTCAGTGGATAAGCTATTTCCTCCCAGAATGTTAATGTTTCCCTTCTCAGGGTTTTCTGAGACATGATGGTTTATTGTCTTGGGCACAACCAGAAGTGATAGAGCAGTTTTTGTGAACAGAAGGTATTACTTGTGAGGCAGCCTTCCAGGTGTTGGATTGTGTAAGGCCTCCAGACAAAATAAATGAATCTCCTCTGAAAAGTAAGAAGGAGTTGCTTATACTGGCATAGAAAATTGCAAGGTGTCAAGATTTTCCTATTCATTCAAATGTCAACATTCTAAAAGTGTGAATATCTCCATTTGGCCATTATTTTATTAGTATTTCTAGCCTTCTTCAGTGCTTTCACTTTATCACAGAAGATCTGTCACACTAAGCACCCAGTCTGCCTTGATTCTCTGCTGCCCTTCATTGTCTCCCTAAGTTTTTGAGACATATGAGATACATGATTTTTGAGATATATGATCTATGGTTGAAAGAGGCAAGGGTTTCCTTAATTATTTTTTATAGAAGTTCTTTGACTTTCATAACATTCTCAGCATTGTCAGCTGATATCTTTATCTAATCAGTTCTTATTTCAACGTTTTTGATGTGCATAATAAAATTAGCCTATTTCATAATCTTTAAAATTAATATTTTTAGGTACAAATGAAAGACTATGTTCAAGATCCATAGAAACCCTATAACCTAATGCCTTATCTTTCACCTGAACCTCATTCAGTCAATCCTGAGTTATTGTCTTAGAAGTCATTTCAAAGATCATTGTCAGCCTTCTGCCCACTGGCAATGGGATCTCAACTGTCAATTGACTGTGTTACTGATAATGTGAATGAAGTACAACTAAATGAAGTACAACCAATGAGGGAGGATGATAAGGTGATGTGAACATCTTCTTGAGTGTGATGCTATGTTAATCAGGGTTTAATCAGAAGACAAGAAACCATTCAATTATTTGAAAAGAAAGGTTTAATTATTAATAGAAATATTAATAGGAAGCTAAAGTAGTGGGGAAAATGGCTAGCAAAAGATAATTATAAAAAAATTATAGTAAAAGCAAGTACAAAGAGCAAACACTACCTGAGGGGTTGAGATAAAGTGCCTAATGAGGACGACTCCTCTTCTTCTTCTTTGCTTGTGATACCTCTAGAGTGCCTCCTTAATGAGGCCTGCCATAGATTTGCCACTGACAGCTCCAGGGATGGCCTTCCACAGTAAGTCACTAAACCACAGAACTCTCTAGAAGTCAGGGAAGCTGCTGGCTTCTGGCTGTTGGGCACTGCTGTGCTGGGGGTTGGAGAGGCTGCTCTCTCCAGGTGTATAGTGTAGCTCCATATGTGGCTTAGGCTGGGGTGCTCCAGGCTGCATTCCAGGATGACAGTGGGTGGACACCTTGCTAGAAGGCTGGTCCCACAGCCTCCTGATTGCATATGAAGGGCTTAGGAGAAGACACAACAGATGCTATTTTGGCTGCTGTGCTGGTGCATTCTGCCTGGGGCTCCTGCCATAGTGTCCTGGTGCAGAGCTGGAGATCAAGCTCAGTGGTTCAGTGCTGAAGAAAGCTATGCACAGCTAGAACTGAGCCCTAGAGAAACCACCTAGGGCCGAGCAATAGAGAGAAAGTATGCTCTGTAGGAGTCTGGCCCGCAAACCACGGTGAGATTTCTCCTTTCAATGTGCTTCTATCGCCCTCTACTGACAGGTCTTAATATAAAACCTGTTGGCCGAAGAAGTATTTATAGAGGCCAACACAGATATCATGCTGCTCAATCCTGTTTAGGACCATCTCAAACTCTTTATTAAAAGTCTCAGGATAGTCCACCCCAGAAACTCAAGAAGGAGACAATTTAACTCATTTATCACTTGTCAAAGGATATGTAATGAGTTCTTAATTCCCCCATACTTCAGGGTTGTACATGCATGAATACCAAACCGATACCTGTAGATATTTCATGGCTAAGTGTCAGCCCAGGGGCAAAAAATCAAGTGGTGTATAGAGTAGACTCAAGGTGAGATGTTTATGGGTTCTTATTCTGTTGAGACAGCCAGTGGTTAGATGGGTCTTCTTGTTGCAACAGTGACTGGAAAATGAGACTGAAAGATTAGCAGTGGAGCACTGGAAGTAGGTAGCTCCTGAGGTAAGCTCAAGATTTAATGTTCTAGGATAGAGAGCTTGATTCACAGAAGATGTGGTTTCCTCAGAATGATGTTTGAACCATTTCTTCTTCTGTATTAAAAATCCATGCTTTTTGTTATTGTTTTTGGTGCAAGTTCTATTTACCTATTTAATTCCACATGTCAATTAAAATTATATTCTCACCAACTTTTATTTCTTTTTATTAACCTCAAGTAGAGAAGAGAAATCATCCAGAAAAAAATATTCATTAATGAGGTAAATCTTTTAGAAAGGGCAAGGATGGCTCCAAGGCAGTGAGGGAAGGGCTATGAGTAGGTAAAGTGCACAGAAGTAGTCTCAGGAAGGCTGCTAAGAGAAAACTCCTTTTGCAGGGAATATTTATTATCGCTGAGTTCACATCTTTTTACATTAAGATGATAATATTGACAATAAATAAGAAAAGAGAAATAGAGAAAGAAAAAATGGAGGAGGATGGGCTGAGACAGCAATTTGAATTGGAGAAAAAAATGGAAGGTAGATAATATATTTATTTCATTTATCACCTAACATTACCGATTATTACCTACATTTAGCTCTTCTAAGATCAGAGTTTGTCATTTGTTTCCTCCTTTAAAATGAAACTAATATTTTTTTCCAGTTCTAATTGTTTTTTTCTCCTGCTGATCTTGTACCCTTTATTGGACCTGAAGACCAATGAATTTTTAACTCAAAATGATGCAAATATATATCAGGGAATAGTGGGAGGATGTAATATAAGACAAACATGAGGCATTTAATTCCATTACAAACCTGAACTGATGCTGGAATAAGTACATTAAGGTTAGAAATTTTTACTACTTTCTTAAATACTCTAACTGGGTATACTTTTTTTTGAATGTGGAAAATCAAGTTGAATTAAGTCTCCTATTTTGTGTATTAGAATAGAGATGGGAAGAAGTAGTTCTCTTTGTTTTTATAACCCATGATAAACTATGTAGAGACCTCTCGCCTTCTGGTAAAAATTGCTTTAAGTTTAGGCTCAAGGGTTTCTGGAAATTTACCTCTATATTGTCATATTTTAATATTGGTTATCATACTACCTAACTCAAGTGATGTATTACATATAGTACATAAAGTTTATATGTACTATAGTATGTATATAGTACATAAATATATACATATATAGTATGTATATAGTACAAAAAGTTTATATGTATTACATATAGTACATAAAGGTTATCATACTACCTAACTCAAGTGATGTATTACATATAGTACATAAAATTTATATGTACTATAGTATGTATATAGTACATAAATATATACATATATAGTATGTATATAGTACATAAAGTTTATATGTATTATATATAGTACATAAAGGTTATCATACTACCTAACTCAAGTGATGTATTACATATAGTACATAAAGTTTTACTTTAAACTATAAGCTTAAATTAAGCAAAATTAAGTGTATAGAAATTATAAATTATATAGTACGTATATAGTACATAAATATATACATATATAGTATGTATATAGTACATAAAGTTTATATGTATTACATATAGTACATAAAGGTTGTAGGTAATAATCGGTAATGTTAGGTGATAAATGAAATAAATATATTATCTACCTTCCATTTTTTTTCCAATTCAAATTGCTGTCTCAGCCCATCCTCCTCCATTTTTTCTTTCTCTATTTCTCTTTTCTTATTTATTGTCAATATTATCATCTTAATGTAAAAAGGTGTGAACTCAGCGATAATAAATATTCCCTGCAAAAGGAGTTACGTACTATATGTACTATATGTACTATATGTACTATAATACATAGTACTATATGTACTATATGTACTATAGTATGTATATAGTACATAAATATATACATATATAGTATGTATATAGTACATAAAGTTTATATGTATTACATATAGTACATAAAGGTTATCATACTACCTAACTCAAGTGATGTATTACATATAGTACATAAAGTTTTACTTTAAACTATAAGCTTAATAAAAGCAAAGTATCTATCTTGGTTATCTGTGTTTCTCAACAGCTTGTACACAGTGCTGAACATAATAGATCATGAAATTTACATTGAATAAGTGAATGGTGATGGCAATAGATATGATGGTGGTGGTAGGCAATATACAAATTGATTATGGTAAGGGATAAAAATGTGCTTTTACCGTCTATTTTAGAAAGAAGGGGAGAAATTTTTGATTAAGAAAAGTATTTTCCTCATGGTAGAACTTTAAAAAAAATTAAAGTTTGATTGAATACAAATCATGGTCCCTTTGGAACTGGAATTCTCCTTTCTGGGTAGGAGAATCTACTTTTCTGGCCATTCATTATTTAGGACACTGTTTTCTTTCTTTCTTTCTTTCTTTCTTTCTTTCTTTCTTTCTTTCTTTCTTCTTCTTCTTCTTCTTCCTCCTCCTCCTCCTCCTCTTCCTCCTCCTCTTCTTCTTCTTCTTTTAGGACACTGTGTTTCTTTTTCAGCAATAGCAAGTTTAGATTAGGACTGAATATTTTGGGTACGAATAGAGCAGGCTTATGGGGCTATTTTATTCTGGTTTAATAATGTCAAAGAAGTGAAATTCTCTTTGAGTCTAGCCTAACTATCTATAGTTCTGTCATAGCTTGTTATGATACCTTTCTCTGAGCAGGAAGATACCTTTCTCTGGGTACAGGAAGAGATAAAAGAGGAAATTATTAAATTCCTCAAAAAACAACAATGAAGACACAAGTTACCAAAACCTGTGGGATACAATAAAAGCAGTCTTATGAGGGAAATTTATTGCATTAGATGCCTACCTTCAAAAGTGAGTGCATAAACAAATTTATGAACTATCTTCTGTAATGAAAAAAGGAAGAATAATCTAATTGGAAACCCAGCAGAAGAAAATAAATAACCAAAATTAAATCAGAAGTTAATAAAATTGAAAACAAAAGAATTATTCAGAAAATTAATGAAACGAAAATTTCTTTTTTAAAAAAAATAAAATTGATAAAAATTTCACCAGATTAACTAGAAACTAAAAGTAAAATCTCTAATAACCTCAATAAGAAATCATAAAGGGAAAATAATGATCGACACCACAGAGATACAAGAGATCATCTCTGAGTACTACAACAAACTCTATGCCAAGAAAGTTGACAATGTGGAGGAAATGGATTAATACCTGGAATCATATCCTCTCCCAAGACATAACTATGAAGAAATAGATCTGTTGAACAGGCAGATATCAAGAAATGAGATTGAAGAAACAATAAAAAATCTCCCAACAGGAAGAATCAATGTTGTTAAAATGTCCATACTATCCAAAGCAATATACAATATTAATGCAATCACCATTAAAGCTCCACTGCCATACTTTAAAGATCTCCAAAAAATAATACTTCTTTTATATGGAATCAGAAAAAACTTCCAATAGCCAAGACATTACTCAGAAATAAAAACAAAGCAGGAGAAATCATGCTACCTCAGACTATACTATAAATCGATAGTGATCAAAACAGCATGGTACTGGCACAAAAATAGAGAGGTAGATGTACGGAACAGAATAGAGAACGAAGAGATAAACCCAGCTACTTACCGTTATTTGATCTTTGACAAGCCAATTAAAAACATTCAGTGAGGAAAAGATTCCCAATTTAACAAATGATGTTGGGTGAACTGACTGGTGACCTGTAGAAGACTGAAACTGGACCCACACTTTTCACCATTAACTAAGATAGACTCTCACTGGATTAAAGATTTAAACTTAAGACATGAAACTATAAAAATACTTGAAGAAAGTGCAGGGAAAACACTTGAAGAAATCAGCCTGGGTGAATATTTTGTGAGGATGACCCCCCCTGGGCAATTGAAGCAGCATCAAAAATACACTACTGGGACCTGATCAAACTAAAAGTTTCTGCACAGCCAAGAACACAGTAAGTAAATCAAGCAAACAGCCCTCAGAATGGGAGAAGATATTTGCAGGTTATGTCTCCAACAAAGGTTTAATAACCAGAATCCAGAGAGAACTCAAACATATTAGCAAGAAAAGAACAAGTGATCCCATCTCAGGCTGGGCAAGGGACTTGAAGAGAAACTTCTCTGAAGAAGACAGGCACATGGCCTACAGACATATGAAAAAATGCTCATCATTCTTAATCAACAGAGAAATGCAAATCAAAACTACTTTGAGATATCATCTAATTCCAGTAAGATTAGCCCATATCACCAAATCCCAAGACCAGAGATGTTGACATGGATGTGGAGAAAAGGGAACACTTCTACACTGCTGGTGGGAATGCAAACTAATACGTTCCTTTTGGAAAGATGTTTGGAAAACACTTAGAGATCTAAAAATAGACCTGCCATTCGATTCTACAATTCCTCTACCAGGTATATACCCAGAAGACCAAAAATCACATTATAACAGAATGTTTATTGCAGCCCAATTCATAGTTGCTAAGTCATGGAAAAGGCACAGGTGCCCATCGATCCATGAATGGATTAATAAATTGTGGTATATGTACACCATGGAATATTATGCAGTCTTAAAGAAAGATGGAGACTTTACCTCTTTCATGTTTACATGGCTGGAGCTGGAACATATTCTTCTT